>JAODPA010050691.1:0-11572 GCA_025585075.1 Nepenthes mirabilis | reverse complement strand
ATATATATTTATTTCTGTTTTTAGGCAATGCTATTTATAAATATTGCTTTTAATATTTTTTTTTAAAATAGAAGCGCCGACTATTTGTTGGCCAATGGTTTAAAATCTAATGCTTGTCTTTGGCTTTTCCATCCTCC
Source organism: Nepenthes mirabilis (assembly GCA_025585075.1). Lineage (NCBI taxonomy): Eukaryota > Viridiplantae > Streptophyta > Magnoliopsida > Caryophyllales > Nepenthaceae > Nepenthes > Nepenthes mirabilis. Next base: position 11,435 of record JAODPA010050691.1, on the reverse strand, counting down.
ATGGTTGATGGTCTTATTAAAATAATAATTCTTTTCCTACTAGCATTTAGTAAAATAAAAGTTGTTAACCACAAAGTGATCAAAACTATTCCATTCAAGTTGAAGTTGATGGAGGAAGATCATACAGATAAGACAATATACAGAATACAGATAAGGAAAGCTCCTGTGGTCAGCTTATGATTCCGCTTTTATAAAACGAAGTTCCCAATATATACCTTTTGTAAGGCAGGTAAAACATCTTGCTTTTCACCCTGAAAGATTGTCAATACCGGGACATTCATCTAAAAGCGATACCACATCCCCCTCATTCACTTTATTTAAGTTTGGAAGTGTAGGGAACTTGCATTGGCAATAAGCATTGGTTTATAAGTACTAGTAACTTCCAAAGAAATACTCTTTTGGGGGAATTTGATGTTACTGGCATGGACTTTTGGTATATGGGCTTTTGGTTCAACAAGCTCGCCCTCCTCTCCCCTATACTCAATCTCGGTAGGCAATTCGTGGATTGAAGGACTTATGATAACCAGTGAGAGGCATTATCATCGATCTCAAACTAGGGTCAACGACAATAAAATGAATGATAGAACTCTCATTTTACCTTGCCCGTAAACCTTCTTGTTCTAGGTGCTGATGAACCATCCCTGGTTGTGGAGTAATCGAGGTCTACAAATCATCCACTTTATAGAGTAAGAGACTGGCTTGGAAATACCACAATGAAATCAATAGAGATTAGTTAATCATTCTAAGAGGAGGTTTGCTATCATATTACCAACCATAAGAATATAGTGAACTGCATCCTATAACCAATTAGAGAATTGTGCACGCATGTTCCAGGTGGCTTCCACACTAGAACTATTTAGAGAACTACAAATGCATGTTCTAGGTGGCTTCCACATGGAGCTGGTCAAATAAATGTTGGAAGAGGAGCATGGGGAGAAGGAAAATAGCCAATGGCTATGAAACTCCATATCTGCCGCGACTTATTCATTTTGCTTTGATCCCCCACGATTATTGGTGAAAATATTTTTTTATATATTTGTCTACGGATGACTTTCTTGTTAAATTCAGTATATGTCTTTGACAAGACTATTGTACGTCTAATCTTATTCCCAAACCATTGAGTTGGTTATTCCGCTCATTATTGGGTTTAGAAAAATAATTAATCAAGCTTTTTTGTCGATGTCCACTACTATCTTGCCTTTTTCTTCAAAAGATTTGTCAAGGAAGTGGCCTTTGCCGAGTTGTCATAGATAAAGTGTTGATAGTAGTTCACCAAGTAAATGAATGGCCGTAGCTTGAAGATATTCTTTGGAGGCTCCCATTCTTTAATCATAGGGATATTAGCCTCATCCATGTGAATCTTCTCCCCCTTTTTGCCATGTCCTAAGAAAATCACCTCATGTTGTGCAAATGAGCACTTCTCTAGTTTAACATAGAGCTCATTGTCTCGAAGTATCTAAAATATCTAACTTAAATGTCGTACATGGTCATATAAATACTCACTATATACCACAATATCATCAAAGTATATCATGACAAACTTGTCCAACTTAAGATGATTTATTTTGTTCATCAACGTATAAAAAGTAGTTGGGACATCAGTTAAGCCAAAAGACATGACTAAGAATACAAAAGAGTCAAACCTCGTAATAGATGTTGTCTTTGGCTCAACTCGTCTCCTTTAGTGATCCGCATTTGTCAGTACCCCAATCATAAGTCTAGCTTGGAAAAGCACCGTGCTCTCCTAAGGCAATTAGATACATCCTCAACCAATATTATCTAGTTATTTTTTTTATAGTTACCTGGTGCCAAGTAGTTAATACACATTCGAAGACTCTCATCATGCTTCTTCTAGAATAATATTAAGGCACAGAAAGGAGCTTTAGAAGGCAATATAAATCCAGTATCAAGTAATTCTTTAAATTGCCTTCTCGACTCCTACTTTGGTGGAGCCATGCCATAGGGTGCCATGGTTGGTGGCTCAACTTCCCACTTAGGTTGCAGTTTATTTGGTAGTTCTCGCGGCATCAAATCTCGAAATTCATTAAGCACTACTACGATGTCTTTCGGCATCTTGAGGGGGTTTGGCTTATCTAGATCTTCTTTTTGTGTGACCAAGTATGTTACCTCTCTCCGCTTGATGCCCTTAGAGAAGTGCAAGGCAAATAGCACACATGCTCCCACATTCTCCTGCTTGATGGGTATATTGAAAGACTTTTGCCCCATTGAAATCTGTATTGCGTCATTGCTTAGAAAAGATAGGGGCATTTCCTTGCTGATGAATTCCATGCCAAGCACCATATTGTAGTCATCCATGGGCACCACCATCAAGTCCACAATGCCGTTCCATTTCCCAAGTGGACAGGGACACTATGAGCAACACATAGGATAGGCTACGATGAAAAGTTGATGGCCTTCATCTAACCCGGCTCCTTGCTATACTACAATCTCAATCTTGTTGCTTCCCTCGTGACCATGAAGTTATGCAAAGCACCCATGACCATGTTAGACTTCTCCTTCTCCTTGCCTTTGTCTCCATAAGTAGGTGGCTTATCTCCGTTGTTGTGGGATTTGTTTCCCCCATCTTTGTTGGAACCACCCTTCTTTGGCTTGTCTTTTTCCATGTCGCACTAGAACTTGATTAGTGACTCTGCCATCTCAATGGTTGAAGCAAGGTATTGTATGTTTTTCCATTTCAACTCCTATTTTGCCCATCATTGTAATCCATCTATGAAGTAAAGAAAGTGGTTCTTCTCCATCATATTGGGGATCTTTAGCATTCTAGTAGAATACTACTTGATTTAGTCTTTGAATACTCTATGTGCTTAAGGCCACATAGCTTCTTAATGGTCATCTCCTTGATATTCTTTGGATAGAATGAACATTTAAGTTCTTTATTGCATTCATCCTAGGTGCCTAGGGGGCATACACCCCGTTCTATGTCACCATGGTACCCCCCCCCACCATAGCATGGCATCATACTCAAAATACAGAGCAGAAATACTTATTTTCATGACATCATCATGAATATACATTGCATCTAGATAATATATTCAATGTGCAAGATAAAATTATCAAGTTTCTCCGTAATATGCTTACTGGTATAATTCTGGGTTTCTAAAACTTCTATTTCTGAAGCGTTGCTGTCATCCTATTCAACATAATAAGGTCCACCTCTACAACGTAGGTCTTCTCCCATAAGAAATGGAATTCCCCCATTACTAGGACACAAAACTCCCCTATCTTATTCTTTAAAAAGTCGGCCAAAGGAATTGATTTTTCCTAGGAGCGTGCCATCTAAGTCTTTGGCATATTTGCGCTCCTCCATGCTAAAGTCGTCAGAGATGAGGCACTCATCAATGTCATCCATTATAAACTACACTTTAGCTATCCTCGCCTTGAAGTTGACTAGAGTATCTTTGATGAGAGTCCATCCCTTATGAAAAAGCACTTTTTGTGCTAATGCGAATAATCAAATTTTGACCCCGATAAATATTAGCGGAAGCAAAAAAATAAATATCCGATACACGTAAAGGATATTTATTTCTAAATGCTAACGAGACAACAAGCATGCACAATATATATAATGATGAATAATAATAATAAAGACACGATTTTTGGTGACGAAGTGAAAACTCGATACCCACGGTAATCGAGAAAAACACTCCGGGCTTCAACGGTCAGGGAAGCAATGCACTATGAAAATCAACTTACAGATAGGGTGGTAACGACGCGCTAACCTAGCCGACTTACTCCCGTCACGTGATCACTACCAAGGAACTCCTTAGATTTGTCCGCGGCAACGAAACCGGACACCTTCCGATCTTCACGTCAATCTTCACTCTCATACCACTTGAATTGCCAACCACGAACGAGTCTCCTTCTTCACGAACCAACGTCTCCCACGAAGGTAGAAGGATGTAAGAGTTTAAATAGAAAAGAGAAACGAAGAGAAAAATCGTTAGAACTTGAAGCACAACGTTGTAGAGCGTAGTAGGTTCGATTTTCTCAAATGGAGCAAGATGAAAATGAAGAAGAATGCTCTTCACTCAAGTAGAATGGCTCCAACACTCTCAAAAGAGGCTCTGGCGTGCTTAGGGTTTCAAAAACATAATGTAGGTATTTATAGAGGGCGCAAAAACACGTTCAAAAATTCTACCCGTTGGACCGCCGCTCGAGCGGGCGGACGTAGGGTTTCGTGAGAAACCTTGCGGGCGCTCGAGCGGCTAGAAGGTGAGCAGCGAGCGGGCGCCCTACTGGATTTTCGGCTCAAACGGGTATCGAGCTAGTGGCGAGCGAACATCATTCTGTTTTTTGCACTTGAGCGGGAATCAAGCTCACGGGGAGCGGGAAGGCTTTGGACGGGCTCGAGCGACTGGAAGGCGGACAGAACAAACTTTAAACCGACAACCCACAACCCGACATTGATACAATAATACATATGGTCACGGAATATGTCAATTAGACAAATGTCTCTAACAATCTCACCCTTTGGCAATTCCGTGACAAAACTCATAAAATAAAGAAATACAAGTGAATAACGGGTTCAGACACCACCGAGATAAAACCCGTGTACATGAAAACCTACGCCTAGTGATACATAAGAGACACAAAACAATGTAAATAGGTATACGAGAGCTGCTGAGGCGATGTGATGAAAACTTGCGTTGACTGCCTGTGTAACTTCAGTTTCCTGGTCCAACAAGGTTAGTACCAACAAAGTAAAAGATAATAACATAACAGCATGCATAGTATATAAGTATGAGAGACAAGTATTACTGAAATGTAGCAGAAATAACATACAACAAGTCTCCCCCTAACTGCAATAACATTTTTCCTAATTTCCCTTTATATGAAAATAATATATAACGAGTCTCCCCCTAACAAAAATAACAAGGAGCCCCAAATCTCCCCTAATCTCCCCCTATCACAAATGAATCAAGTCTCCCCCTTTTTGTCACGAATGGCCAAGGGGTAATGTAACTTACTTTTCTTAACCCAAACTTATCTCACTGAATGCATTTTGGTATTCAATCTTTTTATTTATTCATTTAATGTCTAAATATGATCAACAAGTTTATACATTTTTAGCCCTGATCTGTGGTTGTACATAAAATTTATGGTGTAGCAACAAGGACGAATGTGACCAACTTTACCACACACATGACAGGTAGGCACAAACTTTGGAAATTTTTTCCTATCTTTTAGGCTATATAAGTTGGTCAAATGATAGGAGTGAACGCTATTTTTTACACGGCGAGTCAGTTGCTTAGAGAGTTTAGATTTGTAAGCCTGTTGGTGTGAAATTTTTGTGGCGGGAATAAATACAGTTTTAGGTTGTAGACCATGTTAGACAATATTCGCAGCATACCCCAAACTCTGTTTGTTTCCACCAATTTTTCCCAACCCGAGCATGTGATCTAATCTTGTGGACCCATTTAAGAATTGTTTTAAATCTTTTCGAGAAGCCTCAAGTTCAGATTCTAAAGTTGTTATTTGCTTAATAAATGAGACTTTCAGATTCTCAATTTCTTGGGTTTTAGAATCTAACTCGGATTGATGAACTAATTTTTCCTGTTCCAACTCAAGAACCTTACTGTTTAAGATTTTATTTTGTTTCTTTACTTTTAAGTATTCCCTAAACAGTTTGTCATATGCTTCTTGAAGGCCATCAAATTCAACGTCGGACTCATCCACAGATTCATCAGATTGATTAATATTTTCTACTGAATTGTCACACATTGAAGTCATAAAAGCCATGTACTTGATAGGGCCATCTTCAGAACATTTTTTACCCTCTTCTACTTCGTCATCACTTAAGGTCATATTAGCTTTAAAAGTTTGACCTTGTTGGCGTTTGAAATTTGGACATTCAGCCCGATAGTGACCAAAGCCTTTACACTCATGGCATTGGACTCCTTGGGTAGTTTTCGATTTGGAGTCCTTACTTTCACGTCGGTCTTTCTTCTCAAATTTTTGTGATCGTTTTACATCCACATCCAGTTTTTCTGATGAAGAGTTATTTTTCTTTAAATTTTTTTTTAAATTCTTAACAAATAATAAAAAATCGTCATCGCTACACGATTCTTCATCAGAGTCCCGATTTCTCTCTTCCCTACTTGATTTTAAGGCAATTGATTTCTGTTTCCTTGACTGTGAAAGTGTGTACTCATAAGTTTGTAAAGATCCTATAAGTTCTTCGATCTTTATTTTATCAAGGTCTTTACTTTCTTCAATAGCAGTGACCTTAGGCCTAAATCGTTCAGGAAGTGACCTAAGAACTTTTCTAACAATTTTGTTCTCAGGGATTCGTTCTCCTAAATTAAACGTGGAGTTCACAATATCATTCAATTGAGCATAGAACTCATCAAATGTCTCATCATCTTTCATTTTTATCTCTTCGAATCTAGTGGTGAGCATTTGCAATTTTAAATTTTTAACAAGTTTCATGCCTTCATGAGTAATTTCTAAGATGTCTCACGCATCTTTAGATGTCTCACACATTGAAATACGTTTAAACTCATCGGGAGATACAGCCATAAAAATAGCATGTAGCCCCTTACTGTTCCAATTACATACATCGAGTTCTTCTTTGGTCCATGAAGATAAGGCTTTTGGTTCGTTACCAGAGGAACTAGTGGGTGGAGTCCACCCAACTTGGGTACTTGCCCAAACACGCTCATCTAGAGATTTTAGAAAAGCTCTCATCCGGACCTTCCAATAGGCATAGTTACTCCCATCAAAGAAGGGAGGAACGGAGAGTGAGCCACTCGTATACATCTAGATCGGGGGTCGCGGATCGGGGTAAGTCTCTGATACCAATTGAAAAAGCACTTTTTGTGCTAATGCGAACAATTAAGTTTCGACCCCGATAAATATTAGCGGAAGCAAAAAAAATAAATATTCGATGCAGTAAAGGATATTTATTTCTATAGGCTAACGAGACAACAAGCATGCACAATATATATAATAATGAGTAATAATAACAAAGACATGATTTTTGGTGACGAAGTGAAAACTCGATACCCATGGTAATCGAGAAAAATACTCCAGGCTTCAACGGCCAGGGAAGCAATGCACTATGAAAATCAACTTACAGATCGGGTGGTAACGACGCACTAACCTAGCCGACTTACTCCCGTCACGTGATCCCTACTAAGAAACTCCTTGGATTTGCCCGCGGCAACGGAACCGGACACCTTCCGGTCTTCACGTCAATCTTCCCTCTCGTGCCACTTGAATTACCAACCACGAACGAGTCTCCTTCTTCACGAACCAACGTCTCCCACGAAGGTAGAAGGATGTAAAAGTTTAAATAGAAAAGAGAAACGAAGAGAAAAACCATTAGAACATGAGGCACAACATTGTAGAGCGTAGTAGGTTCGGTTTTCTCAAACGGAGCAAGATGAAAATGAAGAAGAATGTTCTTCACTCAAATTGAATGGCTCCAACACTCTCAAAAGAGGCTCTGGCGTGCTTAGAGTTTCAAAAACATAAGGTAGGTATTTATAGAGGGCGCAAAAACACGTTCAAAAATTCTGCCCGTTGGACCGCCGCTCGAGCGGGGCTCGAGCACGCGGCGGACGGACGTAGGGTTTCATGAGAAACCCATCGGGCGCTCGAGCGGCCAAAAGGTGAGCCGCGAGCGGGCGCCCTACTGGATTTTCGGCTCAAGCGGGCATCGAGCGAGTGGCAAGCGGACATCATTCTGTTTTTTGCGCTCGAGCGGGAATCGAGCTCATGGCGAGCGGGAAGGCTTTGGATGGGCTCGAGCGACTGGAGGGCGGACAGAATGGACTTTAAACCGACAACCTGACATTAATACAGTAATACATATGGTCACGGAATATGCCAATTAGACAAATGTCTCTAACACCTTAGACGAGTCCTTTTTCTCCATCTCTCAAGCGTAGTTTCAACCATGCTCATCAACAACTTTAGAAGAGATTATTATCCTCTTTGTCGTTGAACATAATTACAATCCTTATAACTTATTTCTAATACCTCGTGTCACGAGACGATGCTCTCGACTAGTTCACCCATATAGTATTTAGTGTCACTGGCACTTTGGATTGTATTAAATGAGTTGAACTCTAACACTTACGCACAAGCTAAATGACTCAAAAATGAGATAAAAGTACTAAGGAATAAATTTAAAAGTACAAAAAAGAAAATATTAAAAAAATATAAATATTATATTACTTGTGAACTATTTGCTTGGATATTACAAATGAAGTCTCCCTCCACTTTATAGTGAAGATATTCGCATCCATATTTCATAATAATGGTCACATCATCCCAAATGGATTGTTAGGATTTAACTTGTCTTTAACGTGCATTTATGTCATTAGAGTTTGGTTTGTAATAAAATAAAAGAAACAGAGAGACACCAATGACAATAAGAACCTAAAATAAAGGAAACTAGTTCTACTGGAACTCGTAGTAGTTGTTCCAGAACCGATAGTATTTGTTAATTCTTTCTATCATTTTTCTTCTCTATTCACTTGTCTACACATCGTTCTCCTCAAGGCACCATTTTATATAGTGAAGAATGCACAACGGGGAAATAGAATGGCCAAAATGAGAAGATATGATTGCCATAATGCAAGACAATTAAACAAATAAGAGAATATAAGAAGGTGAATGAACATAAACACAATCCTGTCATCTACTAATTCCAATAGATGAGAAAACCAAAGAGGTGGGTAATTAACAGATCATCTATCACTGATGTTTAATTCATAACATAGCTTACATTTTTATCACAATGCCCAATTTCCCAGCTTTTTGAAGAATAAATATGAAAAATATCACTATATAATATCATTGTTCCACTAAGATAAGATAAATAAGGAAAGGTAGAGGCAGAGAAGAGAGAGGCAAACCACCCTAACATTGCCAGCTTCTTTAATAGCAGCAATGATCCTAGTTTGATCAGCGAGCTGGAAACCTTTTACTGCTGAAATCACCACATCCACCTGCTTTATTGCCTTCACCAGGCTCTCATGATCGTACAAATCTCCCTAAAATTCAATTTATTAGTTGACTGAGGTTGAACTACATGCAACAATAAAGTCGCTTCATCATAGCTTGGAGGACATGAGTTCAACACGAGGGAAAAATTATTGGAAACAAGAATGAGTGTGAAAAAATTTAACATGAAATAACTAAAAGAAGTTTTAGCAGCTTATAAATATGTATTGTCTCATAACCTTATAGTTTAGACTATTTAGTATTTATGAGATTTACATCTATTCTTACAGACCCCTTTTTGATGGGTTTCCCTTCAAATTTCCCAAGAAGGGATAAGAATGCTTGCTTTTCATCACGATTAATCATTGTTGGGATTTTTTTTGTCACTCTCTTGTGGGTATCCCAATAAACAAAAAGTTATCAAAAGATTACGCAACATTCGTGTAAGGATCGGAGCTCGTGGTGAAGTGGCTGAAGAGCAATCGGGTTGTAGAGGCCGAAATGTGGACTAGTTACAGAGACTGGAGGACAACCGAGTTGCACAGGTCGGAGTGCGAACTAGTTGTAGAGACCGGAGGGCAGACGGAATGCAGAGGCCGGAGTATGGACCAGTTGCTAAGACCGGAGCGCCAACCGGTTGTACAGGCTAGAGTGCGAACTTGTTGTGGAGACCGGAGGACAGATTGGAGTCGAGGCCGCGGGGCAACCAGATCGGAGCTGAGGTTGAGGGGTGACCAGGCAGAGCCAAGTCTGAAAGGAGATCGACCGGAGAGGCTAAAGGCCGACCAGACTGTCTAGTCCGAGAGCCAACTGGACTGCTGATTCAGAGAGCCGATCGGGCTGTACAGTCAGAGGGGCGACCGAACTGCTTACACTAAAAGATGGCAGGCTGTTAGTCCCAATAGTCCACATTGTAAAAGCGTAGGAATTGCGGTTTAATAGCGTGGAAAATGTGTTTTGGGCCAAATGTCATTATAAAGCGTGCAAAGTGCTTTAGGATTTGTGCGGAAAGTGAGAATTTTGCCAAAACACTTGTAAAATTAGAAAATAGAAAGCACCGCCAGTGAGAAAAATGAGAGAAGAAAAGAGAAAAAAGAGAGAATGAAATTTTTCCTTACTCTGGAGATCTATTTCTTGCTCTGTAACAGGTTAGTTGTTGGTACTTTGCTTTAGGGATTTGTGTAACCGATTTTACTCAGTGGAGATTTTTTAAAATTTATCCCGTGATTTTTTCCCTGATTAAAAAGGGTTTTCCATGTTAAAAGTATATGTGTCTCTTTTTCTCTCTATTTTTTGTGATTGTCGTTGCCCTATGTGTCATTGTCATCACCGCTCATTTTTCCTCTTGATTCATCCAAGCCGTGAGCCAATTCCCAACAATCATTTGGTTTAATTAATTACCCAATAATTCGGTGCCCTGATCTTTGTATTTCCAACATTCCAATTATTTGGTTACTCGGTAGTTCGGTTAGATCCTCTTTTATTTTAAGCCTAATAACTCGGTTGATTCGTATTTTTTCATAGGCGTATGGTTCGAGGACCCATATATCGATAGATTAGATCAATCTTGTCTTAAACTATACCCAACACATTAGAAAAATACTTGCGTTTTGCATCAAATACACAAACTAGAAATTGTATAAAACACAAAAATCCAAGCCCTCAAGTAAGTCGTAAGTGCAAGTTAAATATCAAGCTGTTTAGATAATTTAGAAATTTCATTTCACAGATTTTATCTCGATTGAAATACTGATTATCAGATCTTCGATGATAACTTACAACAGGGGAAGGGTTATTATTCATTCTCAGAATAGAAGATATAAATATTTCCCATCCGCCGTAAATATTCACAATAATTCACTTCTCATCTGTCGATTTATCACTCCTCTGCTCTTACAACAGATCCGACCTAGAATTATGCTAAGCGATTTTACCAGTTGAGTTAGCAATGTATCAATCGCAGCAAAAATTTCATAACAACAATGACCAAAAGAGGAAAGGGAAGGAAAGAGAAAACCTAGCTCACCAATTAAGGGGAGAGAGAGAGAGAGCGAGAGAGGGAGGACGAAATTTACTAACGTGGAGCAGGAAGACGCCGGAGTTCTTGATGCCGTCAAGAAGGATAGCCTTAGCAGGGTCGGAAGCAGAGCTCTCTCTAACCATAGCAAATGTGGGATGGCCCAGCTTAACGCTGGCTTCCACGATGAATTTTCCGATGTAGCCGGTTCCACCGATGACCAAAACCCTGCTTTTCTCAGCCATTCGATTCAAGGGCTAAGTGGATGATGATTTTGATGAACAACCTCTCGAACAAGTACAAGAACCAGTTCACACAGATCACCTGCCCTGTTCCATTCACCAGAGAGACAGAGGAGAGGGAATGTTTTGCCGAAAACCGTCATTGTCGTCCCGTCAACTTAACGGTAAAGTTTTACAATTAAAAACATAAATAATAAAAATTA
>JAODPA010050680.1:0-11572 GCA_025585075.1 Nepenthes mirabilis | reverse complement strand
ATAGAGAAACGGAAAGAAGAAAGAGAGGAAAGAAGGAGAGGAAGGGGAAGGCGGCGCGGGGAGTTGCAGTGATGCCAGCCAAAGAAAATTGGTGCTAGAAAATAGAAGCCCGACGAAGTCTCTCTAAGATCTATCCTCTAATTTTCACAGTTGCATGGGTGGAGGACAGAAATCGCAAGCCGGATAGAAGAGCCGCAACCATTGTCGGAGGAAATAGGTGAAATCAAGACAAGTAAATCTTTTATTTCTCTTTGTTGACGCCAATTTTATGTTTGCCTGTGTCAATTTTGGAGGAAATCGACTGAAATTTCTGTGGAAAAAGGAGATGTTTATGAATTCTCCATCTGATTTGTGTATGCTATTTTGTACATATTTTATTATGATACTTGTTGAGCTTTTAATTCATATTTTCATATTTCCATCTCTTCGATTTCGTAGAGAGTTTGGATACTTTGCAGGAGTTAGACAAAATTTGACGCGGTGTCATGTAATCTAGTGGGTTGGACATCTGTTACGGCTCATATGGTGTTGGTTGTATTTATCTATTATTTGGATTGAGTTTGTTGTTGATTTTGTTATGTTTGGATAATGAAAATTAGCTAAAAGTAGACTTTTGGATTGTATAATAAGGACCGTTGGATTTAATATATACATATATAAAATATGGATTAGTTATTGTCTTGATTGGATATCTCCCTTACGATGTTTGGAACATATTATATTTATATTGTTCGAACGGTTATTCGATGAGATCTTATACGAGTTTGGTTTGTCAGGTTATATATTTTAGTTTGTCACATCCAAATTTTAAAATTTTAATTTCATGAATAATAAATAATTAGACCTACTAAGTTACAGGGTGTCACATACAAGGAGGGCATGTCCATTGTCGACCACTTAAACGAGTTCTAATGATGCATGAACCAGCTGAGTAAGATGGTCATCAAGTTCGAAGACGAGTTGTTAGGCTTGTAATTGTTGACAATTCTATCGGACTCATGGGAGGTGATACGGATCACTATTGCCAATACTACTTAAATTGGCGTGATGACTCTGAAAATAGCAAAGGAAACCTTGTTGAATGAGGAAGTGAGACATCGGTCACAGGGGTCCTCCTCTTCATACTCTGAAGTGCTAGTTACCAAGCCACGGGGAATGAATAAATGGCGCTGTCCTAAGTTTGGAGAGAAGAGCCACAATAAGTTTCGGTCAATGTATCAGAATCTCGACTGCCATCACTATGGAAAGAAGGGATACATCAAGAAGTATTATTATAATTGAAAGTGTGAGAATGTAGAAGGCAATGAGAAGAAGGCCGATAAGGCCCGAGACGAGAAGAGACCCTTGGTCTCAATTGTTATCGAGGGTGACATTTGGTTGGTATGTAAGGAGGACGAGATGATAAATTTGGCTGAGTACGAGACCGACTGAGTGGTGGACACCGGTGTATCCCTACACTGAGTGATAAATTTGGCCCTTGCCTGATTTTGGAGTGATAAAGATGGATAACAAATGGGCATTCCGTGTCATTGACTGCAGCGACGTGTCCTTCATCACCAACACTGAGACCAGATTGTTGTTAAGGATAATATGTCATGTCTTGGACATTCAGCTGAATATGATTTTAGCAGGCAGGTTCGATGATGAGGGATACTGCAATACTTTCAGTGAAGGGATATGGAAGCTGACCAAAGGATCTCCTGTAGTTGCTCAGAAAAAGGTTTCCAACTTGTATGTGTTGCATGCACCTGTCGTAGTGGGGGATATACATGTTACAAGAAGTGAGGACTTATCGAACTTGTGACACCGTCGGTTGGGTCGCATGAGTGAGAAGGTGTAAGATTTATGATCTCCTGATCAAGTAAATTATAATTAATCAAAGTTAAAGAACGCAGAGGAATTTAAATTGAAGGGTCCAAATTCGGGAACTACTGAAATTATAATACGTGGATTTGAAGACTTCTACCGATTTAAAAAATTTTGGTAAAAATTAAGAATTATTAAGTGGATTACAAAATTAACCCAGAAGTCAGAAATTCACCGTGAGACACAACAATCACACGGAAAATTATCTGATAGACTCGGTCACATGAGTAAAAAGGGGTTAAACAGCCTGGCCAGGAAGGACCTCCTCCAAGGTATGAAGGAAACCAGGTTGAAGACCTATTCTCACTGCATAGCGGGGAAGTAACGGCGAATTTCGTTCCTTAGAAACTCGTCCGCTAGGAAGGCCGACCTACTGGAGATGGTTTACACCGACATATGTGGTCCTTTCATGATGAATACACTTGGAGGAGCATTGTACTTTATGACGTTTATCAATGATTATTCAAGAAAACTGTGGGTGTATCATCTGAAGTTGAATGATCAAGCCATTGGCATCTTTGAACATTTCCATATCATGGTTGAGAGGCAAATTGGGAAAAAGTTGAAGTGTATCCAAAGTGACAACAATGGTGAGTATATCAGAGCATTTGATGCGTACTATCGGTCATATGGAATTCGGCATTAAAGGACTTCATTGAAGACACTAAAACTAAATGAGGTGTCCAACCGGATGAATAGGATGGTGATAGAGAGAGTTCGTTGTGTTCTCTCACAGGCGAAGCTCCTCGGTTCATTTTAGGGGGAAGCCTTGAAGGCTGTGGCCTATGTTATCAACCAATCACTGAGTGGCACATTGAATGGAGAAGTTCTATAGAAGCTATGGTTATTAAGAAAGTATCCTACGACCATTTGCGTGTGTTCGGGTGCATGATCTTCGTCCACATCCCAAAGGACGAGATGACCAAGTTAATGCTAAAGACAAGGTAATGCATCTTTTTCGATTATGGGAAAATCGAGTTGGGCTATCGACTTTATGATCCGATTGAGACGAAGCTTGTCCGGTTGAGAGATGTAGTGTTCATTGACGGGTGCCAGGACGAGACAATCGAAGATATCGACAAAGAAGCCAAGGTTGTTTCCAACAACGACAGCATCCAGGTTTGTGATACAAGTCTTGAATCTGTGTGACCGGTGCCAGCTTACCATGAGGTCAGTGGTCAAGGTGTTGTTGAAGAGGATGGAGATCGAGAGACTTCGATGCCGGATGGAGACCGAGAGACTCCGATGCCGATGGGGATGAGGATGACGTTGTTCCTCATGATGCTACTGAGCCCACCAAGACCATTCACTCTGACGATCCTTGAGAGATTGAAGACCCTCGATTCTTCTATCAGTTGAAGGGTATATGTTACTTATCAATGGATAGGAGCCTAAAAGTTTTAAAGAAGCTATGGAGGATGAACACAAGGGATAGAATTCATGCAGGATAAAATAAACTCGATACAAGATAACCACACATTCGAGCTGACGCAGTTGCCGAAGGGGAAGCAGGCACTGAAAAACAAGGGGGTCTTCTGCCTAAAGGCTGATGAGAACAACCCACAACCAAGGTACAAGGCAAAACTAGTCATGAAATGGTTCAATCAGCAAAACGGTATTGATTTTGATAAAATTTTTACCCCGATTGTGAAGATATCTTCCATCCGGGGGTGATCGGATTGGCCGCATTCCTCGACTTAGAAGTAGAATAGTTGGATGTGCAGACAATGTTTCTCCATGGTGACCTTGACGATGAGATTCATATAGAGCAACTGGAAGGATTTTGAGTCGAGGGAAAAGAACGAATGGTGTGTCATCTGAGAAAAAACTTGTACGTGCTTAAACAGGCTTCGAAACAATGGTATAAAAAGTTTGAGTCTGTCATAGTGGGTCAAGACTACTAGAAGACTACTTTAGATCACTATATCTTCATGCAAAGATTTTTCAAGGATGACTTCATTGTCCTCCTGTTTTATGTGGACGATGTGTTGATAGTCGGCAAAATGTCGCTCAAATCATTGAACTGAAGTAGCAGTTCATGAAAGATTTAGGGTCGGCGAAATAAATTTTAAGCATCAGAATATGCGCGACTGTAAGGCAAGGAGGCTGTGGATATCCTAGGAGAGCTATATTGAGAAGATACTCCATCGCTTCAATATGGAGAAGTACAAGCCAATGAGCACTCCGATGGCCAGTCATTTTAAGTTGAATAATCGGCAATACCCTTCCTCGGATTATAAAAGGCAGGCATGAGAGGTGTATCCTCCTCCTCAGTGTGGGCAACTTGATGTATGCAATGGTGTGCACAAGGCTAGACATTGCTTATGATGTCGGCATGGTTAGCCGATTTTTGTCCAATCTCCATACGAAGCACTGGTCTGCAGTGAAGTAGATACTTGGATATGCAGTGAAGTAGATACTTGGATATCTCCGAGGAACTTTCAAATTGTGCTTGTGTTTTGGAGGCGACAAGCCGCTTCTATTTGGGTATACCGATGCAGACATGGCAGACAATATCGACTTTCGAAAGTCCATCTTGAGATATTTAGTCATGTTTGTGGGAGGAGCTGTCTCTTGGTAATCGAAGATATAGAAGTGTGTTGGTCTCTCAACTATCGAGGTGGAGTTTATTATTATGGCAGAGGCAAGTAAGGAGATGTTGTGGATGAAGAAGTTTGTCCGGAAGCTCAGTTTCAAGAAGGAGAGATACGTGCGACGTTGTGACAATCAAAATGTAATCCATCACTGCAGAAACTTGTCATTGTATTATAGATCGAAGCACATTGATGTTTGATATTATTGGGTGTGGAATGTCGTTGACTCGGAGATTTTAATACTCAACAAGGTCAGGACCGAGGAGAATGAGTCGAACATGATAACTAAGATACTGCCGAGGAGGAAGCTTGAAGCCTGTAAAAGTATTTGGGATGCCGATGACTATCTCCACGTGGTCATGAGAGGAAATTTGTTGGGTTATGAGTCACTCTTGTATGAGCTCATAACCGATTGATGGGTTGTCCGACAGTTCAGACGAGCACTCCTCTACGGTCTTCGCAAATGCGGCGAGCCCCCAGAGACATTTGAGCCCGAGAACCAGGTGCTAAATTTGAAGGACGAGCAGAAAAAGGCATACAAAAGTGACCGGTGATACCGAGTTTGATAAGCAATCAGATGCTGAATCCGATGAGCAATCGGGCGATGATGCCAAAGGGCACTTGGACGACGTGCCCGAAATAAAAGCATGCAAAACCTATTTTAGGGTTTATAAAAGGAGAGCGGTAGAAGAGAAAGTTGAAACACTTTGTAAAATCATACCAGAGAGCGCCGTCAGTGAGAGAAAGAGGAGTAAAGAGAGAAAGGGAGAGAAAAGAGGGTAAGGGGAAAATTCAAAGCCTTCCGGTCACCAGCAATCTCGGGTGTGTTGTTCTTGAAGTGTGAAGAATATTTTCCTAGTCGTGTAGCTACTCACTCGCCTCATATTCACTGTTGCTCGAGTTCATTTGGTACAAGGAGTCAAGTTTTTGTATTTTTATATTTGGGGTTTGTGTAAACGATTTTATATAGTGTAAATTTTTGAACGTATCATCCTGTGATTTTTTCCTCTTCTTGAGAAGGTGGTTTCTACATAAATTACTTATGTCTTATTTTATCGTGTGATTATTGTTTTCTTGTTGTGCATCGGCGCCGTTCATTCTCCCCGCTCGATTCATCAAAGTTGTTGGCCGATCCCTTACATGTCTTTGATGTCTTTGACTTCAGACCTTCTCTCTGGGTAAGTTGAGGTAACACATTGAGTGCTGAGATTCAGTGTTCATCCACTGTATTGACACACCTCTTAGCCTCACTGTATATGGAAACTAACACTGTAGTGCATGTATCTTTATCCTATTAACCTTTTTCGATAGGGTCATACTCTTGGTTCAGACCACTTATTCCTTTTTCTCTTATAGATGATTTGGTTGGGTAGCCTAGATTTTTTTTTCATGGGGATAGGATCAAGTCCTTTTCAATGACCGATAAATAGTGCAGTGTTTCCCTTCTCTCATTCCATTATCCAGCTTCCACTCGTATCTATGGCATGGCATGTATGCACATAAATTAGTTTTCTTTCTGTTTTATTCTCTATTAAAGTTGACCTTCGGGTCTTGAATAGAAGCACATGGTCTTTGATTGTGTGAAAGCATACACAACTTCGGGTTTTTGATTGTGATTGTGTGAGTTTTTTGGTTCACTCATTGCTGTTTTTACTAAACCCTTTAAACGACACACACGTGTCCTTGCTAGGTGTATAGAATTGAATGATCAAGTTGATATGAGAAATTTAGATTAATAATTTGATGATAATTATTATTGTGTAATATTTTTAGATAATATTTATTGTATTGTGTCATGTCCTGACAATGTCCGGATGATGGTTAATATGTCTAATATTGTATTTTATTTGATCACTTAGTTTCAAGTTCAGACGCTTCAATTTCTAGGGTCTTTGATGGGGAAAAAGAAGTAACTAAGTCGGATCAATCATTTTTTACTGATTCAAAACCCGTAATCCAAGAAGATAAATATTTATCGGTGGATGAAGGTGGACAATCTGCCGGGGGACTCTATGATTTGTGAGTTGGTTTGAGATTAGTCCCGACTGGGTTTTCAAGATCTTTTTTTTGGTAAGTAGGGTTTTCAAGATCATGCTGTACAGGTAACGATTTTTGCGGAACTGTATATGTCTTTCTCAGAGTTTGATTATAGACCTCTTGGATAAACAATTTATGTTATTTGGATTGTGGTAAATTCATAGTGGTAAGCACTTAAAAGTAAAAAAGAAAGCATTTTAAAGCACCCTTATTCTTCCTCCTCTTTCTTTTTCTCTTTTTTTTTTATTTCTTTCTTTTTTTGGGGAGCCAGTTGTCCATGGATGTTAAGCTGCGCATTATTTGGAAAACTTTTTATGAATACATTGTATTTTTTTCCCGATAGTTATTGGGCCTAATAGGACCTTTTGTTAGTAAATTATATGGCTAAAACAACCACTAAAGTGGAATAATAAATCGAGTTTATACCTCCCGCTATTTTGCGTGCTCTATTTTCGAACGTGAGATTCGGACCGGCTTCGAGCTTCTAGACACTCCTTTACTTCTTTAGATGGTGTAATGTTTGAATTGGGTGTCAGGGACAAAACCAGAACATTCAATTTATAGGCAAAACTATCATTCGCCTCAACCGTGCGTTTTGAACTCAAACCGGTCGAGAATTGATTTGTCAATCAATGGGAGAGTTATCAACACTAAATGGACCACTAATACTTCAACAATTAGTTGAGTTAAACGGCAGAAAGTGATAAACCCATCGAGGAAGACGAAGCGAAATCGAAACTCTCTACGGCTCCAATCCGGCTCGGATTGGCTTGAAGATGCCGGCTCTCGGCTGGCTTGGCTGCTCAAAAACGGCTAATGGGCTGGACTCGGCTAATGGGCTGGGCTGAAGTATATATTCTCCCACTTGGTCTATATTTTATTTGATATGATAACCAAACTCATCAATTCTCAAATTTAAGAAATAAATATACGAATTATGGCGATAAGTCCTCTAATAATGAGTAATATCTTCCATATATTACATTTCTCAAGTCAATTTGTATCCGATAACTTTGCTTTATGAATAAACCCTATATTTATTCTTTGTCCAACAATTAATGATATTCTTAAATCAATCAATGTGTATATAATTTTGAGAAATATCACAACAATTAAATATAAATTTTTAACATCATTGTTCATACAATAAAAATTATAAAATGGAACTCAATCCCATTTCAATTATAAGATCTTTGAATCTCAATGGTGGCATGCCTTTTGTCAAAGGATCAGCGATCATCAATTCAGTACTGATATACTCAATAGCAATTTTTTTTCCTTTAATGCACTCTTTTATGGCTAAAAAATAAATGTCGATATGTTTACTTCGACTACTACTTTTATAATTTTTATCTAGAAAAACAGTAGCTGAATTATCGTAAAATATCTTCAATGGCCTTGAGATGGAATTAACCACTCTAAGCCTAAATATGAAATTCCTTATCCATACACCATACTTTGTAACCTCAAAACAAGCAATGAACTCGGCTTCCATAGTGGAAGTAGCAATCAAAGTTTGCTTTACACTCCGTTAGGATACAGTTTCACCGGAAAACAAAAATATGTAATCAGATGTTGATTTACGTGAATCAACACATCCAGCAAAATCTGAATCGGAGTACCCTAATAATAATGAGTAATATCTTCTATATATTACAATATATTATATTTCTCAAGTCAATTTGTATCCGGTAACTTTACTTTATGAATAAACCCTATGTTTATTCTTTGTCCAACAATTAATGACATTCTCAAATCAATCAATGTGTACATAATTTGAAAAAATATCACAATAATTAAATAGAAATTTTCAACATCATTGTCCATACAATGAAAATTACAAAATAGAACTCAATCCCATTTCAGTTACAAGATCTTTGAACTTCAATGGTGGCATGCCTTTTGTCAAAGGATCAGCGATCATCAATTCAGTGCCAATATGCTCAATAGTAATTTCCTTTCCTTTAATGCACTCCTTTATGGCTAAAAACTGAATGTCGTTGTATTTACTTCGACTGCTACTTTTATTATTTTTAGTTAGGAAAATAGCAGCTGAATTATCGTAAAATATTTTCAATGGCCTTAAAATAGAATCAACCACTCTAAGCCTAGACATGAAATTCCTCATCCATACACCATGTTTTGAAACCTCGAAACAAGCAACGAACTCGGCTTCCATAGTGAAAGTAGCAATCAAAGTTTGCTTTGCACTCCGCCAGGATACAGCTCCACCGGCAAATAAAAATATGTAACCGGATGTTGATTTACGTGAATCAATACATCCAACGAAATCTGAATCGGAGTACCCCAATATTTTCAAATTATCAATCCGTCTATATGTAAGCATGTAATCTTTGGTACCTTGAAGATACCTCATGATTTTCTTGGCAACTTTTCAGTGTTCGATACCTGAATTACTCTGAAATCTTCCCAATATTCCAACTGTAAATACTATGTCAGGTCTTGTACATACCTGAACATATATCAAATTTCAAACTTCCAATAACAGAAGCATATGGAATATTTTTGATCTGTTCCCGTTCCAATTTATTTTTCAGGCATTGGCTCAAATTGAGCCTATCACCCTTCCCAATGGGTGCTACACTTGGTGAACAATCTTTCATCCGAAATTTCTATAAAACTTTATTGATGTAGGTCTCTTGAGACAAACTCAGAACACAACGCAGTCTGTCTCGATGTATCTTGATACCAATGACATAAGATACTCACCCATATCTTTTATTTCAAATTTATCAGAGAGAAATTATTTCACCTCATACAACAACCATTTATCATTGGACGCAAGTAAAATATCATTCACATATAAGACAAGGAATTGACCTTCTAGTATATACATTGATCCAAAATATTCTCTTCAAAATCGAATGAAGAGATACTTTTATCAAATTTTAAATACCACTGACGGGATGCTTGTTTCAATCCATATATGGACTTCTTTAATTTGCATATTAATTGCTCATCATCACTAGAGGGGAATCATTCTGACTGTTTCATGTAAACCTCTTTCTCTAGATCACCATTTAAAAATACTATTTTCATATCCATTTGTTATAATTTCATATCAAAATAAGCAACCAATACCAAAATTATGCGAAGAGAGTCCTTTTTAGATACAGGAGAAAAAGTCTCCTTGTAATCAATTCATTTCTTTTGAGTATATCTTTTAGTAACGAGTCTTGCCTTATATCTTTTGATATTACCCAATGAGTCTTTCTTTGTTTTAAAGACCCATTTACACCCTATGACTTTCGTCTCTTTAGGCAATTCAATAAAATCTCAGGCTCTATTACAACTCATAAAATTTATCTCTTCTTTCATGGCATTGTACCATAATTGTGATTCATTATAACTCATAATTTATAAAAATATTTCAGGATCATTTTTAACTCCTACATTGTAGTCAAACTCTTTTAAATATACAATATAATCATCAGGGATTGCTGACTTTCTCATTCTAGAATACTTTCTTAATGTTGTATCATCATCTTCAATAGGAGCATGTTGTACAACTATTTCAGGCAAATCCTGAATTTCATGGTCAATTGGAATAGGATCAGCATTTTATGGAATGGCATTGATTGGTTGTTCAACACCAAATTGATCTTGAGGGGTGTTGTGTACAATAATTAACCTATCATCTGAAGTGGAGGGTTGAGAAACTAAATGATCATTTCTTGATCATTTTCTCCCACTTATTAAGTCATTCTCAAGAAATTTTACATTTCTAGATTTCACAATCCTAATGGTGTGAGATGGACAGTAAAATCTATATCCCTTGGACCGTTCAGCATATCCAATGAAATGTCCACTAATAGTTCTTGGATCCAACTTCTTCTCGTGCGGGTTATAAACTCTTACTTCGGATGGCCATCCCCATACGCTTACATATTGCAAACTCAGTTTCCAAACTTTCCATAACTCAAAAAGAGTTTTTAGAACAGCTTTTGTTAGGACCCAGTTTAATATATACACCGCTGTTTTAAGAGCTTCACTCCACAAGAATTTCGAAAGTTCAAAATTACTAAACATACTCCTCACCATGTCCAATAATGTTCGGTTTCTTCTTTCTACTACACCATTTTGGTCTGGAGAATCAAGCATAGTATATTGGGCAACAATCCCATTTTCATAAAGAAACCTTACAAATGGACCAGGCATTTGTCCATCTTCAATATATCTACCATAATACTCTCCACCTCTATCAGATCTCACAATCTTGATTTATTTTTTATATTATTTCTCTACTTCTATTTTAAACAATTTAAAAGCATCTAAGGCTTCATTCTTATTATAAAATAAGTAGAGATACATATATCGTGAGAAATCATCAATAAAGATGATGAAATATTTTAGACCATATGAGTCAATATTAGGACTACAAATATCAGTATGTATGATCTCTAATATGTCCGAACTCCTCTTGATATTTTTCTTAGTCTTGTTAGTCTGCTTTCCTTTAATGCAGTCCACACAAGTCTCAAAATCAGTAAAATTTAGAGTACTAAGTATTCCATCATCATAGAATGTGGGCATCCTGCCTCACTACATGGGGAAGGCTGTAGAGGACCATGGCTATAAAAGGTCATGGAGATTCACTCCATAAGCACGCTCTCAATTGCCTGGAAATGCCCTCTAGTGTACTGACGCTCACAGAAACTCTCTATACTCTCAAACTTTTCGACATTTTCTCCATTGTTCACTCTACACTTAGTCCTTTGCGAACTGAGTACAGAGAGCAAACTGTTTTATAAAAGCAATCTCCAACCAAGCCACTCTCTCTACGAGTGCACTTCCCACCAACATACTTCAAACACTCATCTTAGCATTCTCTACATTTACCTTCTCATCTTTGGAAGGGTCCATACTGATTTAAACGTTTGAGTATTTTCGGTAACATCAAATTTCACCGTTACCAAACCTCTCGTTTTAAGTTGTGCTATGCAGGATCCCAAACTCGACAGATAGAGATCAAAATCTGATGGACAGCTCAACCTGAATTTGTTCAAAATTTAGATCTAGGACGTATCAATAATAATGAATAAAAATAAATATTT
>JAODPA010050669.1:0-11573 GCA_025585075.1 Nepenthes mirabilis | reverse complement strand
TATTCTAAAATTTAAATCGATGCTCGAATAATAACACAGGTATTCTCCGGGTGCCACTACACAATGCCAATCATTACTCAAAATCTCATAATATTTAATTAATTTTCATCACACCCATATTACCCAATAATAATAATAACCAATAATTTTAATTAATTCGGATAAAAATTTAGAATGTTACACCATTGTTACTTAAGCTTTTTTTTCTTCTATGTACTAGATTTGTCATACCGATTACTAATCTGCCATAATGGGAGGTTTGAATTTTAATTCCCAACATGTTCATGATGGAGGCTAGTTAAAAACTTTCCATGCGAGCTCATTCCTCAAATATTCTATCGATTTGGTGTCCTGTTTGGCAGGATTTGATTCTCTGCCATCAATGTTGAGATGCATTACCGTCTTGAATTAAATGCCCATTGGCTGTCCCTCTTGGCTATAAATGGTGGGGCTCTCTTTATCTTGCATCATGAAGCATCTTTTGCTTGCCAGGTGGGATGACTATTTAGAGCCAGTATGGAGCCTTCATTACCACAAGCCAAAATTGGAGGAAGTTCTTCTCCAACATTGGAAGTCGAGATCTAAGGATGTATTTGAAGTCTGCTTTGGTTACCCTCTTTTCTATGGAAAGCCGCCTTAATTTTTCTCTTTTATCTCCATTCCAAAACTAGGTCTTCATCGTTGTAACATGTTTTCAGGTTTTGGCAGATGATTTTTTGTACTCCCTTCTCTATTGACAGGGGAAATTCTTAGAGTTCAACTACTGTGTCTTTTTGAGAAGGGAGTTTTTTTAGTAACCTCCTTGTCTAGGAACTGTATAGTTCTAAAATGGTTGCTACTGTTTCTCTCTAGGGAGAGCTTTTCTTCTTTTTACGTCCATCCTAAGGCTGGCCCGTGTGTTGTGTTGATGCCCTTTATCTCATTGGTCCTCATAAAGGTGATCGAGATTTGTGTTCCTAGGTGGGTTGGACTTCTCCAGTCAGATCGTTGCTCCATGTATTATTTTATCCTCTTCTGAGTTGTACTTTTATTATTGTAAGCTTGTACATGGTAAAAAGAATTAATGAATGGAACTGCCTAAATATTATTTGCTTTCATTGCATGGCTCAAAAATTCATGTATGCTTTGAATAGTTGAAACACTTGAATATTATTTTATATTGTTTAACTTCTGATAATCTGATAATTCAAATTACTGACGATTCAGTCTTCTAATAATTTGATTAATATTAACATACTATGAATGCTCGGTTAGGCATTCATGACTTAATCAAATTAGTCTTGAATATGTCAGGGTTGCCCATCACTAGTCTTCCATCTTGGATAGAGATATGTCAAGATATCAAAGCCTGCACTGCGCTGGAGATATGCTGATCTGGTGTCAGAATTGCTTGTTATATGCTTGCCGTACTGGGAAGTGTGGTGTTAGAACATCATTACTAACATTAGAAAACTAACACACCGTAGCACATTTTGATGCGAGCACGTGTTTCAGCTATTATGGGGGTGCGCCTCTTTAGTGCCCTTAAACAATGTCATTCCTAGGCTAATGTTTTGGCTATTTAAATTCAGGCCCTTTGCTGCTTCTACACTTCTTCACTTTTTGCATCACTCTACCATAACTTACTCTTTTCTTTTTGCCTCCATGGCTTCCCGAGCAACTCCCATGGCATCACTACGATTCGATCCATCCTTACTTGTAATATTGTGGACATTTTTTATGAGAAGTATAATATTTTTGTTGTTGTTTGATATATCACGCCTGAGTCTGATGATAGAGCCTACACTCATCGGCTCGATTTTATTACCATCTACAAGGCCCATCTAAAGGAAGGCCTTCACATTTTGTTCACAAAAGAGTTATATGAGATTCTGGAAGCCCTTTAGATTCTAGTGGCGCGTCTTCATCCCAATGTAGTCAGATATTTGAATTCTCTTTGAGTTTTTTTTTTTTCCTATAAGAAACTTCTTTCGGACACTTGGGCCATTAAGGTGGTTTCCCAATTCAACTAGGATACAAACAAGATTTCTTTCACCCCTGACAAAATATATAAAATAAGCCAGGGTAACCCAAATTCAATAAAAGGTTAGAAGGACTAATATTTTTACATTGCAGTCTCTTCTAACTGAACCGTCTTTGATAAATGGAATAGAGTTAACTCTGCCTACTCTAGAGATGTCCTGGAGAGAGAAAATCGCATGGCTCAGCCGTTAACAAGGCTCATTGAGGAGAACACTGCATCTTTTTGAAGGACAAATACTTAGTTGACCCATGAGGCGTTCATTGATATCCACCAGGAGATCAGAATGGAAGGAACGGATGCCACCGTCATGCCTTTTCATTGGTCCAAGAGGAAACCGAGAGAGCTTTTCATCTGAGACCCTCCTTGAAGGGTGATTGGCAGGGCAGGTCCTTCCTTATCTTTCTCTACTAATCTCAACTGGGCCATCGACAAGTGCTGCAAAATGATGACTGCATTGCATGTCAGCAAATCATCTCGAAGGTCAAGTTTTATCCATTCTTCTCCAGTTTGTCTAATTTTTGAAGAGGCGATTGGATACTTAAAGGGCGGTGAAACTTCCATGCCTTTTGCTTCGAGAATAAATGATCTATGTGGTTGAAGGATTGAGTGATCCAATTGACGCTCCATTTGTAGCCAAGTACAGGGGTCCCCATTTTAGTTTGCTCATCACCTAATGTGCCTGTTTCTATCCCTCCTGCTGTTTTTATTGAGTAGCATGTTAATAACAATTGGGCGGTTGAAGAATTCAGTGATAATAATCCTAAGGTTGTTGCCATAGAGGAGGTCCCTCACACTGACACTTTAGCTTCTGAGAACCCGGTGGAGTCAGGTGCCTTTCTTCCTTCTGGGCTTGAGGTTCCTCTCTACCGTTAAGGATTGCCTCTTTTATACAGGAAGTCTCCATCTATTTTCGAGCCCGGAGCTTCTCTCGGTCCATCTTTTCAGGATCAACTGTTTCTCATTAAGGTACTACTAATGAGTTCTTCTCTTTCTGTCTATTCTTTATGTTGTTGTTTCCTCTAACTAATCATTTTATTCTGTTTGACAATTACAAGAATTAGTTCATTTGATTTTGGATGAGTTGTACCAGTGAGATGATGAAATTTTCCATCAATCTCAAGCGTACACTGATCTTGCCATTCTTAAGGAGATAGAGATTCGAGTTGATGCTGCCATTGTAGAGGCTTAGTAGAGTCAAAATTGAGCTACTTTCCTTGGTTAAGAGTTATCCGAGTGGATGGCGAGATCCCAATACTTCTCAGATGAAAGATCTTTGGCCTTGGATCAAGTCGCTTCACTTGTGGACAAGTTCCAAAAGGTTGAGTAGTAATTTTTCAATCTCTGAATCAAGTGCACCAACTTGAAGGAGAGCTGAGGACACGTTTCCATCTGTAAGAGGTTTGACCTACTCTAGATGATTATTTCTGGGATGGTTTCCACAGCTACAGGCAGATCGTGTCCCTAGTTGCTTCTGACTTTCCACCGGGCTATCTCGATCCAAGAAATTTTAGACCTCATCGTCATTCAAATTTAGGTGACTTCTCAGAGACAAGTGGGGAGCCATCGCCACAATTATCAGAGGGCTTCCAACCCTAGGATAGTCGTTTTGTTTGATTGTAGGCAATCGGATATATCTTATAATCTCCTAATGGATACTTTTGATCTCCTTGTTGTAAATATTAACTCATTAATAAATCAATTAGATCATTTTGATCATTGTCACTAATGTCTTTTTGTTTATGTTGAATTTTCTTGCTCAAGATTTACTTTGTTTGCCAACTAAATGTTGTTACTATTGTCACCAAGCTTGGTAGGATGTATTTGTTCGATTGTGCTCAGTCTAATGGGAGGATGTCACAGCACTTATTTTGTTGGGTGGTATTCTTTCTAGTGGGAGGACGTCATAACATGCATGCTAGGAAAGACTCTTTATGGCCAACAATAGCCTCAGTTGCCAGGCCTTGACGAAGCCTAGACCGTCGTCCGTACTTATCTGATGGTGCTCGTTTCTATTAGAGGATGCATTGCACTTGTTCGTCAGGCTCTAGTCCATCAACCGTTGTTAATTGAAGGTACTCTTTCTTGCAGAGGGATGTTGTCGCATGCATGTTAAAATGTCCCCTAATTTTTATTTTGTTATCCTTGCTTTTAGGGAGGGTTAGGCTTCTGCCTATAAGCCCCTGGGCCTTTACATTCTACCTCGTTTCAGCAGCTCTGTTGTTTGGACTAAGGTTTAATTTTCAACGTCCTTTGGATTGCTCAGTTGTCTTGACCGATATTTTGACCATACTTTCGTAGGTCATTTCATAGGTGAAAATGGTCACCTGACTTAGAATCAATTTGAGCCATTGCAATTTATGCAAAGACACGCAAGCATTCACATGAAAGATCAACATAATAAATAAGTGATAGTTTTATTACTTGTAATATAAGTACATCATACACACAATCCATATGACATATTCAAAATTTACTTGTGTTCGGTGAAGGTTTATTGATAGTACTTCTTGAGGTAGATGGTATTCTATATTCTTGGAACTAGTTTTTCATTTTGAGTGTATAACTTATATGTATTGTTTTAGAGAATCGTTGAAACTAGGAATGGTCTCTCCCAGTTAATGGACAATTTATTCCTATTGATGATTTTGCCTATTGTCTTTGTACTTTGTAGAACTAGTTCTCCCACCTCAAACTGGCATGTTTTTACCTTTTTATTATAATACCAAGCGATTCGTTGCTAATAAACCAACATGCACTTGTTGCATCTCAGGCTTGCTCGAACAAGTTGAGATACTCTCTGAATTGTTAGGAGTTACCTTTTGGGTTGAAACTTTCATGTTAGAGGCTGGGCAAACCGATCTCCACTGAGATGACCACTTTAATCCTATAATATAAACTAAATGGTGCTTCTCATGTAGGTTCCCTAGGAGTCGTCTGGTAGGACCATAGCACAGAGGAGAGTTCGTCTGCCTAACAGCCCCTTACATCTTCTAGCATCGTTTTCAGCCCATATAGGAGGGTCCAGTTCATTAATTCACCTGCCTGTTCACTTACGGATAGACAATAAAAGTGTGAATTAGCTGAGTTTCTAAACTTGTATAGTACTTGGTGAATTTTTTGCCAATGAATTGGGTTCTATTGTTGATCACTATGACCTTAGAAATTCTAAACCTGCATACTATGCTCTGCCAAATAAACTCTATTGCATTCTACTTAGTTATCCACACCAGTGGAGAGGCCTTTACCCATTTTGTGAAATAGTCAATACCAACTATGACTAATTTTCCTTGTCTAGATGTAATGGGTAACAAGATTAATATGTCAAGCCTCCACTGAGCAAATGGTTGGGGCAACTGTAGGGTCTATAGTTCTATGTGTGGCCGATATGGGATGTTGACGTGGATCTAGTAATTTTTACATTTCTTCATGAATTCCATGGTATTTCACTTCATTGTTGACTGGTAGTAACCCTATATCATAATTTTGAATATGAGGTTCTTACCGCTATGTGCGATTTGTAAATCCTAAGATTTACTTCACACAATGCGTAGTTAGCTTTTTCTGGCATTAAACACCGTATGTAAGAGATTAAATATCCCCGTCATTATAGTATCCTATCCACGAGGGTGTATCAGCATGCTATCTTTTTTATGCGCTTGCCGTCATCTGTGTTTTCCAGTAGAAAGCCCTCTTCTAGGTACCTTTTACACGAAGTCATTCAGGTATCGTCGTCTGAGATCTAAAGCATCTCTATTTCTAGGACCTCTATGCACGCGGTCATAAGAATTTCCCGCATATCTTGAGTGTTTTTCTCAGAATTACCAGTCACTACTACTTTTCCTAGTTGATTTTCTTTTCAATTATTTTCTCTAAGGATGTGGCAAATTTTCACAATATCAAATGACTCGGTCATGCCCTTCGCTTTAGCAAGATATCTTGTGAGTGATGGGCTGTACACTTTAAAATTCCTGATAACTTGGTTGACGATCAACTTTGAGTCGCTGTAGATCATATTTTGGGCCGTGCATTCTTTCACCATTCTAAGCCTGGCTAATAAGGGCATGTGCCCAATGACATTGTTGGTGGCCGAAAATCAAAGAGTCATCAAGTATTTCATCTTTGAACCATCCAAAGTTTTCAAGACCACGCCTGCTCCACTCCCTAGTTGGGATGATGACCCATCCACGTGTAAGATCCAGGTCAAAGCCCACTCTTGGTGGTAGGTGTCTTCATATGTATCATTGTCATCTGGAATCACGGTCATCATTTTGTCTATAAACTCCATGAGGGCTTGACCTTTTATGGTCAGCCGTGGGCAAAATTTTATGTCAAATTCACCCAAATTGATGATCAACTTGATCAACCATTTAGATACGTTGGCCTTCTGTTGGATCCCCTTTAGTGTCTGATCTGTTAAGATGATTATCTTGTGAGCTTGGAACTATGGTCATACGTTCCTAGCGGAGGTAACCAACGCTAAAACAATCCTTTTAGCGTACGAGTAATGAGCTTGGTGTCTGTTAGGATTTTGCTGATGTACTAGACCAGTCGTTGTACATCGATTTCTTGCCTGATCAAAACCAAGCTTAGTGCTATGTTGAATATCACAAGGTAGAGGTCTAATTCCTCGCCTTCTTTCGTAGAGGTCAAGAGAGGTAGATTGGCAAGGTATTCCATCAATTCTTGGTAGGTTGCCTAGTAATCTACTATCCACTGGAAACCATATGTCTTCATTCCTCTCAAGGACTTAAAGAAGAGGAAATATTTCTTTACTAATTTTGCTAAGAAACGGGAGAGTGCTACAAGTCTCTCAGTTAGCCTTTGGACTTCTTCCATGGTTTGAGACAGGTTCATATCCTTGATAACTTTTATTTTCTCAGGGTTTACCTTAATTCCCTGGTGAGACATGATAAAGCCATGGAATTTTCCATACATTACTCTGAACACACACTTTATTGGATTTAGCTTCATCCAGTGTACGTGAAGTACCATGAAAGCTTCTCCGAGATTGCAAATATGGTTGTCAACTGCTATACTTTTAACGTATATGTCATCCACATATACTTCCAAATTTTCTATGATTTGTGCCTCAAACATTTTGTTTACCAACTGCTAGTATGTGGCTTCCGTATTCTTTAGACAAAAAGGTATGACTTTATAGCAATATATCCCCTGGTCGATCATGAAGGAGGTGTACTTTTTATCGTCACGACTCATTCGGATCTAGTTGTAACCTAAGTAGGAATCTATAAATCTTAAAAACTTATATTCAGATGTTTAGTCTACCAACAAGTTGATTATCGACAACAGAAAACTGTCTTTCAAACAGGCTTTGTTCATATCGGTGAAGTCAACATACATCCACTATTTTTCATTATTTTTCTTAACAAGTACTACATTTGATAGCCAGTCTAGGTATCGAACTTCCTTTGTGAAGCCTACGTCGAGGAGCTTCTTAACTTCTTCTCTCATGGCAATTAACTTTTCAATGGAATGATTCTTTTGTTTCTGCCTGATAGGCTTGTGACCAGGATCAAGGTCTAACTTATGGATCATTACCTCAATTGAAATCCTTGATATGTCAATGGGTGTCCATGCAAACGCATCAGAGTTTTGTCAAAAAAAAGTCCTCAGCTATTCTCGCAAGTGACCCGAAAGAGGATTTTTGATTTGCACACATTTTGCGAGCTCACTAAGATCTAGTGGGATCTGGTCGATCGGCTCACTAGATTGACCTTATTATAGTGTTGTTTCATCTCAGAGATCAAAATCTTTAATCAGTTGATTCAAAATCGCTTGATTAACCTAAGATAGGTAACATGTTTAGTTGGTAACTTGGTTTCCTAAGACGTCTCCAACACCACATGCTGTCATGAATTTCACCTTGAGATATGGGATCGATGTTATCGCTTCAAATGCAACTAGGTAGGGTCATCCCAGAATAGTATTATAGACTGAAAGTAGGTTGACTACTAGGAATATGAGCATACACGATGCTGCCTTTGGATATATTCCTAGTGTGGCCTCCAGCTAAATGGTTCCTTGGACTGAAATGGGTTTGTTGTCTAGTCCGTATAGATGTCTCTCGGTCGGTCTCATTTGATCCTTTCTCAACCTGAGCTTAAAATAGGTATCAAGATATAGTAAATTTCTCAAACTTACATTTTCAATAAAGACATATTTTAGTTGGTAGTCAAGGATACCGTATGACATGAGTACTGATACAATAAGAGGATAGGAATGATGAGTTATTATATGAGTCATATCATCATTGCTAAAACTAATGATGATATTTCTTTCTCCTATCCTTTGCTTCTTGCTGCTAGAAGTCTTCTCTTGGTGATTCGGAGCCTTATTTTTTAGTGGTCTCATGGACACCATGTTCACAACTTCAACCACAACCTGATTGTGTGGCTGCTCCAGCTGGCCCAGCTCATCACAATTTGCTCTCTTGAGGCTTACCTCGAGTTTCTCAAGAACTTATTGAGGTATCCCTTCTAGATGAGAGCCTCAATTTTTCTCTGTAGAGTCCAACAATCTTTGATGTTGTGACCCGAAGATCAATATTAGAAACAGTACTTAGATTGACTCCTTCTGTGTTCTTGGGTTACTTAGGCTACTTCAAAAACTTTTAATTCTAAATCTGTATGAGGATATTGGTTCAAATGTCATTCAATGGAGTTAGGTTCAAAAGCCTAAACAGTATTCGGACACTCGGTTCCATCCTCATTTGTTTCCTAAGATCTCGAGTGTTGGAGCTATCTCCGTTCTTCTTCTTCCTGCTTGTCACTCTTAGATGGTGATCTGTACACTCTGGCCTCTTCACTTTGTTAGCCTTCTCGATGGCAATGTATGCACTAGTAATGGTCTTTGCTTTAAGAAAGATCTTGGGCTGTTGTTAGACCAAGTGTTTGAAGAAGTCATCCGATTGTACAGTCACCATGAAAGAGTAAAGCTTCACCTAGTCAGTTAGTTTTGATATCCTTTAGTCCTTTTCATTGGACCAGGTCAAGAACCACTTCAAACTTTTGTTTGGTCCATGTTCGATGTGGATAAGATGCCACGACTACTTTTCATTCCTTTGGCTGGAGGCAAATTGTGACTTTTGAATTTAGCTACAGCTAAAAAAATTAAATATGAGCATCTCCTCTGATGATCAGCAATAAATAGAGACATAAGGCCACATCATCTAGGCCCAAGAAATCCAATAGAGTATGAAAGTGATCCAGATGGTCCATAGGATCAGAGCTTTTGTCATAGGGTTCTAGGGTTAGCATTTTAAATTTACAAGGAAGCCGCTGCATCTTAATCTCCCTCTTGAACGGCGGCCAATCCAAGTCAGGCCAGTATCTGTCTGTGCTTCCTCTAAACAACTGTTTCTCAATATTCTGAATTCTTTCCTCCACTTGAGAAGTGGACGCAATCCTCTTAGCGTTGAGAAATGTCTCAACTCCGAGTGGTTTGGGAAGATGTGTTGGACCAACCGACTATGGGCCCTCCTTGACAGGGTGCTACATGAAGTTTCTTCTTAGGTTAAAGGCCTTCGGTCATCTTGGGAATAACATGGATTCTACAGCTCTAGGCTTTCATCATGATCTAAGACTTAGTCAGCCTTTTAGCCAAGTTTGAACCCTGTCGCTCATGGCCTCTTGAACCCCGAGGTCATCAAGTTGCTGAATTATCTCTTTGGCGGGCTATTTCTTCATTTGATTCCTCCTATTGGATGTCAGAGTCTGGGAGTTGGAAGGAGCACCCAATGGATATCTTTCCAGTCAAGTGAAAATGGTTTGGAGAATTTTAGACATTGCATCAACCTATGCCACCGGCGTCTCTACATTTATGTTCATCGCCTAAGTGAGCATCTCCATGACTATCCACTGTCGGGTCGTCGCTAAATGACATGACATTTTTGGCAGGCACAATTAGTTGTGTCTTGGTGTTAGCCATGTCTATTTTTCTTAGTTGTGCGGTTAGATTTTTGTCATTTTTTACAAACAGTGCCAATGATACATCCCAAAGATTTAGATTATTGTATAAATTAGTATACTTAAGAAACATCTCATATCCTTTCTCAATGTTATTTTCTTTGTGTAATCTTTAGAAACATGAGTTTTCTCTATTATTCATGATTAGGTAGAAAAGACCATTAAGAACAGACAGTATTAAGGAGTGTAAAATCTGTAAAACCATAATATAATCTATGGTATTTGATATCTGACTCATGTTCTGATGTACTTAGATATATTTCTTAAAGGAATGCTTATAGATATGTGACTATCATATGATGTGGTATTAAGGGATATCATGATAAGAGATACTGAGTGTTGACATGTATGAGTATTGATTCATATACCTAAGTTTTTTGAAGAAAATTTAGGTGAGAAATCTCTATACTCAGATTAGGAAAAGAGAATTATCAAGGTGAGTATTGATTCTTATACCTAGATTAGGCAAAAAGAATCTAAAAGAGCCTTCCTATACACAGATTGTATAAAGGTAGCTATTGAATGTCAAATTTGCTAGTATTTGTTACCACATGTTATTAACCTATCCATTGGGAGCAAAAATACATAACCTTTTATTCACAGTCTGTAACAGCAAGATTCTAAATCATAGAAAGTCTCGATCATTAAGTCAATATAATCAATGAGTAAAAAAAAGTTTATCCGGTCAACGCCAGTTGACTAGAAATGAGAAGGGTACTTATCCGGTCAATTTCAATTGACCGGAAGTAATGAAGGGAGCAATTATAAGACTAGAAGGCAAGACGGGGTAGTTAAGTTGATCAAAATTGTGTGATTGTTGACCAGATAATATAATAAGAAAGTAATCCAGTCAATGCCTGTTGACTGAAAAACGTGAGGGAGAATTTAACCGGTCAATGCCGGTTGATCGAAAAGGAACAAAGGAGGCCGGAGTAAGAAGATAACTGGCCGTAGTGGTGGGAGGAATTAATATGGCATGATTTGATTGTTGACTGGGAATATTAGTATTGATCGAATTCAGAAATATTGACCAGAGTGTAATACTGACGACCGGAATAGATGGATAATAAGACTTCTAGAAAACATTTACAAAAGTAAATCGGAGAAGAAAGAGGGCAAAATAAAATATTAATCAGTTTTAGCTAAGGTTGGAGTGGCCAGTAATGAGTAGGTGAACTACTCTTACCTACTTCCACTTACTCTAGAAATCTCTGGAATTCTCGGGAAGAGATGATATGAATAAAATATCATAGTAGGTGAGCTACCCCACATTCTCTCAACCACCCCATCGCCTAAAAATATTTGGATGCGGGGATTGGGAGTGTGACGACCCGACTTTTATTACCAACAAAAGCCGTCGTCAATTTCCAAAGTCCTTACAAATAGATAAAAGATATAAAGGTGAACATAAAAATTTTTCTTCATTCAAAACTTGAGATGCATTCTAAAGATTTATAATTTCATAAATCCCAAAGTATCACGGAAACATTCCAACAATCATAAGGAGCGGAATCAATATTACAAGTTTCCTCAAAACGAAAATAGACAAAACTCCAAAATTCTGC
>JAODPA010050658.1:0-11573 GCA_025585075.1 Nepenthes mirabilis | reverse complement strand
GAACGGGCACATTTTAGGCGCCAGCTCAACCAATCTAAATATCTTCCAAAATTTATAATATTTAATTAATTTTTATCACACCCAAATTATCCAAAATAAAAAAATAAACCCAATTAAATCAGTTAAAAATATTTGGGATATTACATTCTCCCCCTCTTATAAAAATTTTGTCCTCGAAATTTAACGGACCTCAAAATTTAACAATTGAGGGTAATCTTTTCAAACTTTTCCTAATGTTCCCAAGTCATATCCTAAATTAAATGATTTTTATTAGAACCTTGATTAATTGAATTGTACTGATCCTCAATGCCTAACGCTTCTTATCCAAATCAAGATTGAGACCTCACCATAAGACGAATCCCAAATCTCCAACAACGATTATACTTGATCATAAGCTTACTTCCTCATTCATCGGTACATGGGGGATATTATGATAATATGCCCGAATTCAAAGGTAAGCCTAATTATTGACTACATCTCTGACTTAATATGAAGTCTCAAATGGACTAGCTGACTCCTATGATTCATTATAAACCCCAAAACGATTATTCACTTTGGAACCTCAACCTAATCCTAAAAATCTATGGACTGAGGACTTACATGGTGCCGCTGTACTACTCTGATTAACCATTTATTAGGATACTAAGAATCCTCTTGTAACTCATGTCTACTGATTCATATCAGGCTTTGAGTTTACCTGACAATTATGAACCTAAGGAAAATCCTAAGGATATTGACATGACCAAGGCAAAACCCCAAAATCCTTAAATTACAATCAACCTAGGTAATACAATTGAAAGAATCCTATCGGTGTATCGGCGAGCCAACCAACCCTATCCCCACGTATCATCAAAATCACGATGAATGGGCTATCCTAGTCTATCAACTCTACAATTACCCAAATAGTATCATAATTCTTATTGCCCTATCGTCCTCGAAATTGAAACGGTGAGGGTTTCTCCCCCAAAAGTTCCAAAATCTCAAGCCTAGCATACTCTCCCTCCTAAAACCAAAAGCAAAGCATCCCATTCACTTAAATATTATGTGACAGAACGGATTTTTTTTTCCTCAAAAACTTCCGTCAGGATAGAAACGTAATTAACAAGACTATCAAAATAATTCTCCCTATAACATACATACACAGGATCACATGTGCCATCCATGGCACAAATCTACAAAAACATCAACTACACTAACAGTACAATAACGAGATGCCGTCTAGGACTTGTACGATAAATCCAGAGTTCAGAGCGGAAGTAAACTAATAACCTGCAGAAGCATAGCTTTTCCTTTTTACAGTCATACATATCATATACTTTTCATACAAAAATTCACATGTTCTAGAACATCTATAAACATAAAGTCAGTACACAAAAATAACAATTCCAGCTAAGCCTTCACATCGACAAGCTCTTCAAACACAGCTCCAATGCGCTAAGGTTCCCAAAAGTCTTCAAACAACACCTTTCTGTCTACTCTTTCTCATCAGGCAGTAACTATACTGTCTCATCTGAAGGAAAAAAAAATAATAAACTAGTAAGCCGATGTCCAGCAAGGTACATGCACATGAGCAGTAAAACGATGATGCAGAACGGTCATGTAACTATACATAAACAGAACGGTTAATCAGAATATAATCCAGGAAATAGAGAAAACATACTTTGACAGTATTATACTTCAGATTCAGAAATCAGTAGTCGGTAAATAGAAATTAGTAACCATAAATTAACAAACGGAAAACGGTAAGCAGTAATCGGTGCACAGTATTCGGTAAACTATAAACAGTCATCGATACTTCATAACTTAACATATCGGTAATCGGTACTTTATATTTGGTAATCGGTACGGTAACATAACATATCGATAAAATAGTAAACGGTACTTCGTAACATATCGGTACAGACCCTGCCAGTAACCCTACTAGCTGAGGGGGCGAATAATCAAGGATAGATTGTGTTCACTCCACACAATCTAAGGCCGGTAACTGTCATATGGGTATCCCATCTCACGGGATCGGTATGGTATGCCACCCGAAGGTAGGCCGGTAACGGTAATTCCTCCTGACCGTAACGTCCCGAGGGCAGGGCAGACAACAAATAACTCCATGGACAGAATTATCCTCGATTACCATCGTAAAGTCCTAAGGCATGCCGGAGAATCTATCCGAACTGTAGTCAGTCTTGGGTCCTAAAGTAAATGTAACGGAAATCATCTCTTTATAGAAAACCCCTTTTTCGAAATTAGATTCTCACAATATACTTTCAGCTAATTTTAAGTATACATGGAAATTTCCTTGATACAGGTCGGTACATATTTTTGGATACAAATTATACTGGAAGCTTCATTTCGATGTCAATTAACTTTCATATAATAGAAGCGATGGATAAAACTCATCAAAACCTCTTCATTTTCGTACATAGGGCTTCGCCAAAACCTTCAGACTCAAATCGATCTCTTACATGTATATATTTCATGAAATTAATGTCATAGATGCCATGCATATACATTAAATCATGCAATTTACTCAAACTACACAACATTTTCGAGCTAGGGTTTCATAACATACTTTTCAAGACAAGTTGAACACTATTTTAATGTTTATTCATGAAATCGAAGCCAAAACTTGTAATAAACATGGATAAATATAAAATCTAACCGAGTAATCGAAGGGAACATGCATCATGTACTTTAAACATGCATCAACATCATTTTCACAACATTTTCATTAACTTTAAAGCAAGAGAAATGGTAAAAATGAAAAATAACGTCCGAAATACACTTGCCTTGGCCCGATCTACCGTTTTTTATCGGGTGTAGGTTGGAACTAGAGATTTTCCCCTTCTTCTCCTCTCTTCTTATTTTTCCTCTCCTTCGTGCGTGAGTGCCTTCTCTCTCTCTCCCTTTACTTTTTTCCCTTCATTTATAACAAAACGAGACTCAGCGCGCGGAAAAAAGTCGGGCCGGCGCTCGAGCACACGTCGAGCACCCAGCGAGAGGGCCGTGTCCTTGCTCTTCGTGCTCGAGCGCTCAGCGAGCGGCCGACATTTTGTTTTTCACGCTTGAGCGGGCAGCAGGTGAGCATCGAGCGGGGCTGCTACTGGTTTTTCCGCTTGCTACAGCCGCTCGGGCTCGCAGCAGGCGCCGTTCGGCTGCTTGTTAAACTCGGGCATTTTCCCCACTTTTTGCTTTCAACTAACACCTGTTCATCACATGCTTAGCCTCTTAATGATATTATTCATCTTAATTACATCTAGTTATCACGCTTTCGGTTCTAGGTCCTCACACTCTCCCCTACTTAAAGAAATTTCGTCCTCGAAATTGAGTAAACTACATACCTCAAGGGAACAAGTGAGGATACTTGCTTCGGATCTCCTCTTCACGCTCCCCGGTGGCCTCCTCCGGTGAGTGATTTCTCCAAAGCACTTTCACTAGGGGAATGGACTTCGCCCGCAACCTTTGATCCTTTCGGTCCAAAATTTCCAATGGCTCCTCAATGTAGGACAAGTCCTTGTCAATAGACAAAGAGCCATAGTCAATCATGTGCGCTGGATCATGGACATATCTCCGCAGCATCGATACATGAAATACATCATGTACACCCGTAAGATTCGGTGGTAATGCCAACCTGTAGGCTACCCCACCGACCCTTTCCAAAATCTCAAAAGGGCCAATGAATCGGGGCTTCAACTTCTCCTTTACTCCAAATCGAAATATGCCCTTCGATGGCAAGACCTTTAGAAACATAAGATCTCCTACCTCGAAACTCAATTCTATCCTTCGCTTATCCGCATAACTCTTCTGTCGGCTCTGAGCAACTTTCAGATTATCGTGAATCGCCTTAATCTTTTCTGCTATTTTTTTTACAATTTTTGGGCCCAAAATCCTTTTGTCTCCGGTTTTCTCCCAATGAATTGGGGACCTACACTTTCTCCCGTACAACGCCTCAAAAGGTGCCATGCCAATACTAGCTTGGTAGCTATTATTATAAGCGAATTCAGCTAACGCCAGGTAAGTATCCCATGTTCCTTTCATCTCCAAAATAGAGGCCCTCAACATATCCTCGAGAATCTAAATGGTACGCTCAGATTGGCCATCAGTCTGGGGGTGATACACAGTACTGAACTTCAACTCTGTCCCCAATTCCTTATGCAAGCACTCCCAGAACCTCAAGACAAAGCGGGATCTCTATCAGACACAATGGAGGCAGGAACTCCATGAAGCCTCACAATCTCATTCACGTACAACTGAGCCAATCTATCACACGAATAGGTCGTCCTAATCACCAAAAAGTGGGCTGATTTCGTCAGCCGATCAACTATAACCCACACGGCGTCATGATTCCTATGAGTCCTCGGTAAATCCGATAACAAATCCATAGCAATGTCTTCCCATTTTCAGCTCGGGATTGACATTGGCTGTAATAGACCAGAAGACTTCTTCCTCTCAGCCTTCAGTTACTGACACACTAGGCATTTCTCCACATTGGCCAAGATATCTCTCTTCATGTTCCTCCACCAAAAAGTCTTTTTCAAATCCAGATACATTTTATTCGTTCTCGGGTGGATTGTATACCGAGACCGGTGAGCCTCCTTCAAAATTTTCTCCTTCAACCCTTTATCATCCGGTACACATAATCGATCTCTAAATCTCAACACACCATTAGCCCAGATGTTAAAATCAGCTCGAGACTCCTTACTCAAATCACTAACAATATCCATGAGGAATGGATCATTTACTTGCTTCTTTTTGACTTCACTAACTACCTCTGGTTGAATCTGAAAATATGACAGGAGCATCCTATCACTTTTAGCATAGCGTTGGATATCGCACTGCTTCAAATAATCCAACATCTCCATCTGTTTAACCTGTAGGTGCGCCACATAACCCGATTGGTGACTTAGTGCATCTGCTACTATATTGGCCTTCCCCGGCTTGTACTGTATCTCACAATCATAGTCCTTCAGGAAATCGAGCCATCTCCTTTGCCTCATGTTGAGTTCCTTTTGTGAAAATAAGTACTTCAAACTCTTATGATCGGAATACACAAGGAACCTCTCACCATATAGATAATGTCTCCAAATTTTTAATGCAAATACCACAGCAGCAAGTTCAAGATCATAGGTAGGATAATTTTTCTCATGCACCTTCAATTGTCTAGACCCATATGCCACGACTTTATCGTGTTGTATCAGCACACACCCTAGACCCGTCTTAGAGGCGTCGCAATACACCTCAAAGCCTCCAAAACCCTCTAGAATAATCAGCACCGGAGCGGTGGTCAAACGATCCTTTAGCTCCTAGAAGCTCAGATCACACTCTTTTGTCCACACAAACTTAGCCTCTTTCTTCAGCAATCGAGTCAGAGGCATAGCAATCTGAGAGAAATTCTCTACAAAACGCCTGTAATATCCTGCCATACCTAGAAAACTCCTAACCTCAGTCACCAAAGCCGGTCTGCTCCAACTCGTAACAGCCTCTATTTTCTTGGGATCCACAGAAATGCCACCATCAGAAATCACATGTCCCAAAAATATCACCTTCTCGAGCCAGAACTCACACTTACTTAGCTTGGCATATAATTTCTCGCAGAGCACCTGAAGTACCTTCCTCAAATGAATTTCGTGCTCCTCATGATCCTTTGAATAAATTAAGATATCATCGATGAATACCACCACAAATTTATCCAAGTACGGCCTGAAAACCCTATTAATCAAATCTATAAAAGCAGCTGGAGCATTTGTAAGGCCAAAAGGCATAATAAGAAACTCATAATGGCCGTAACGTGTCCGAAAAGCTGTTTTAGCTACATCTTCCGGCTTGATCCTCAGTTGGTAATAACCGGACCTCAAATCAATCTTTGAAAACACTCGAGATCTTTGCAACTGATCAAACAAATCATCAATGCATGATAGAGGGTATTTATTTTTAATCGTGATCTTATTCAACTCACGATAGTCAACACACAATCGCAAAGACCCATCTTTCTTCCTTATGAACAACACCGGTGCATCCCAAGGAGATACACTCGGTTTGATAAAACCCTTGTCTAATAGCTCCTGTAGTTGCAACTTCAGCTGCTTCAATTTAGCCGGAGCCATATGATAGGGGGACTTAGAAATCGGACTAACACCAGGAACAACAACAATTTCAAATTCAATTTTCCAGTGTGGAGGCAATCCAGATAACTCTTTTGGAAATACATCCTCAAAGTCACAAACAACAAGGATATCCTTAGCCGGTGCACTATGACTTCCAGTAGTGCAGGCATATGCCAAATAAGCTTTACATCTACTTCTCATCAAGTGCTTAGCATGTAGAGCAGAGATCAACATAGGTACCCCCTTTTTCTTAATGCCCTGAAAGAAAAAGGGCTCCATCTCAGAGATGTTAAAACAAACTCGCTTCAGAAAATAGTCAATACTGGCATGGTATTTAGCCAGCCAGTCCATTCCTAGGATCACATCAAAATCACCCATGTCTAACAACACTAAATCCACAACCAAATGGTTCCAATTCATCTCAACCATACATTTTGGATACATCACATCAGTAATTACAGATGATCCGGTGGGAGTACACACAGATAATTCACAATCCAAGACATATGGGGCAGATACAATACAGCATGCAAATTGCGAGGAAACGAAGGAATGGGTAGACCCCGAGTTAAATAATATGGATGCAGAAACTCCACAAATAGAAAGGGTACCTTCCACAACATTCGGAGAGGCCTCCGGATCTTGAACAACCACCGCGAAGGCCCTTGCCGATACAACAGGCTTCTTTCCTTCCATCCTCGGAGGTAGCGGGCAGTTCCTGAGAATGTGGCCCTGCTGCCCACACCTGAAACAGGCTCCTGACATCTTACGGTATTCTTATCCCGGATGTTTCCTTCCACAGAAGGTGCAGTCATCAGCCGACGCTCTAGTACCGGTTACTGA
Source organism: Nepenthes mirabilis (assembly GCA_025585075.1). NCBI lineage: Eukaryota > Viridiplantae > Streptophyta > Magnoliopsida > Caryophyllales > Nepenthaceae > Nepenthes > Nepenthes mirabilis. The sequence goes on along the minus strand of JAODPA010050658.1, from coordinate 4,632 downwards.
CTGAGCCGGTACAATACTCTTTCCTTTGTCAGCCACCCTGGTCTTCTTGGACGGTCCAGAAGACCCCACAGCTGATCCGGTACTTACTCCTGCTCGGTTGGCGGTCCTTTTTGCGAAGAATCTCTCTATCTCCGTCTCATTTTCATAAATCATTGCTCAGTCTGGGAACTCGGCATAAGTTTGAAGCTTTAGAACGGACAACTTTCTAATGTCATCCCGCAGCCCTTGCAAGAACTTTTTTTCTTTTCTCTACTCGTCCTCTACATAAAAGGGTGCAAAACGGGACAGCTCAGTGAACTTGGAATCGTATTCTTTGACGGTCATGCTCCATTGTCTCAGTCTCATAAACTCTTACTGCTTCTGGTCTCGAAGACTAGATGGGAAATACTTCTCCAAAAATGTATCTTCAAACATTTCCCAGGTAATGGCTTCATTGGGCACTCCCATCGCCCTTTTTTGCATATCTCACCAACTATCAGCTTCACCTTCCAGCTTGTACGCCGCAAAGGTGACTTTTTCTCTATCGGTACAGCCAAGCACAGAAAATATCTTTTTCATTCTTTTCATCCATACGTCTTCTTCTGCTGGATCCGGCTTTCCTAGGAAGCCCGGTGCTTGTTCAGCTGTGAATCTATCATATGTGGTAGGACGAGGAAGTGCCGGAGCTGGCCCGGGTGCAGGATTTGGGGCCATGTGCTTTTGCTCAACAGATTCTACTACATTGGTCATCCTCTCCAATAGATCAATGTAAGCGGCCTCTCTATCATAAGGCGTGCTAACGCCACCGCGGCCATTCCTTCCACTTCTTCTACTTACCATCCTATAATCAAGGTAAACACAAGACTATAAGGACAAGGATTCAATCGAATAGGAAGGAAATATTTAACAACTTTAAGAAATTTCTACCCAAGCTTAAGAATCAATATCTTAAGGGTCCTAACTGTCTTAACTTCCTCTACTTATTCCTACAGAAATTCTATTCAGAGATTCAATCCTATGCTTCCGCTTTTTGGTTGATCAATTCCTAAGGTATCTCAATTCTCTGATACCAAATGTGACGGAACGAATTTTTTTTTCCTCAAAAACTTCCGTCAGGATGGAAACGTAATCAACGAGACTATCAAAATAATTCTCCCCATAACATACATACACAGGATCTCATGTGCCACCCATGGCACAAATCTACAAAAACATCAACTAATCTAACAGTACAATAACAAGATGCCGTCTAGGACCTGTATGGTAAATCCAGAGTTCAGAGCGAAAGTAAACTAATAACCTACAGAATATAGCTTTTCCTTTTTACAGTCATACATATCATATACTTTTCTTACAAAAATTCACATGTTCTAGAATATCTATAAACATAAAGTCAGTACACAAAAATCACAATTCCAGCTAAGCCTTCACATCGACAAGCTCTTCAAAAACAGCTCCAATGTGCTAAGGTTCCCAAAAGTATTCAAACAACACCTTTCTGTCTACTCTTTCTCATCAGGCAGTAACTCTACTGTCTTATTTGAAGGGAAAAAAAAATAATAAAACAGTAAGACAAGACCCAGCAAGGTACATGCACATGAGCAGTAAAACGATGATACAGAACGGTCATATAACTATGCATAAACAAAACGGTTAATCAGAATATAATCCAGAAAATAGAGAAAACATACTTTGACAGTATTATACTTCAGATTCAGAAATCAGTAGTCAGTAAACAGAATTTAATAACCGTAAATTAACAAACGGAAAATGGTAAGCAGTAATCGGTGCACAGTATTCGGTAAACTATAAACAGTCATCGATACTTCATAACTTAACATATCGGTAATCGGTACTTCATATTCGGTAATCGGTACGGTAACATAACATATCGGTAAAACAGTAAACGGTACTTCGTAATATATCGGTACAGACTGTGCCAGTATACCCTACTAGCTGAGGGGGCGAATAATCAAGGATAGATTGTGTTCACTCCACACAATCTAAGGCCGGTAACTGTCATATGGGTATACCACCTCACGGGATCGGTACGGTATGCCATCCGAAGATAGGCCGATAACGGTAATTCCTCCTGATCGAATGCCCCGAGGGCAGGGCGAACTACAAATAACTCCATGGATAGAGTTATCCTCGATTACTACCGTAAAGTCCTAAGGCATGCCGAAAAATCTATCCGGACTGTAGTCTGTCCCGGGTCCTAAAGTAACTGTAACGGAAACCATCTCTTTATAGAAAACACCTTTTTCGAAATCAGATTCTCACAATATACTTTCAGCTAATTTTAAGTATATATGGAAATTTCCTCGATACAGGTCGGTAAATATTTTCTGAAACAAATTATACTAGAAGCTTCATTTCGATGTCAATTAACTTTCATATAATAGAAGCTACGGTTAAAACTCATCAAAACCTCTTCATTTTCATACATAGGGCTTCGCCAAAACCTTCAGACTCAAATCGATCTCTTACATGTACATATTTCATGAAATTAATGTCACAGATGCTATGCATATACATTAAATCATGCAATTTACTCAAACTATACAACATTTTCGAGCTAGGGTTTCATCACATACTTTTCAAGACAAGTTGAACACTATTTTCATGTTTATTCACGAAATCGAAGCCAAAACTTGCAATAAACATGGATAAATATAAAATCTAACTGAGTAATCGAAGGGAACATGCTTCATGTACTTTAAACATGCATCAACACCATTTTCACAACATTTTCATTAACTTTAAAGCAAGAGAAATGGTAAAAATGAAAAACAACGTCCGAAGTACACTTGCCTTGGCCCGATCTACCGTTATTTTACTGGGTGTAGGTTAGAACTAGAGATTTTCCCTTTCTTCTCCTCTCTTCTTCTTCTTTTTCCTCTCCTTCGTGCGTGAGTGCCTTCTCTCTCTCTCCCTTTACCTTTTTCCCTTCATTTATAACAAAACGAGACTCAGCGCGTGGAAAAAAGTAGGGCCGGCGCTCAAGCGCACGTCGAGCGCCCAGCGAGCGGGTCGTGTCCTTGCTCTTCGCGCTCGAGCGCTATCAAGCACTCAGTGAGCGGGCGACATTCTATTTTTTACACTCGAGCGGCTAGCAGGCGAGCGTCGAGTGGGGCTGCTACTGGTTTTTCCACTTGCTGCAGCCGCTCGGGCGCGCAGCAGGCGCCGTTCGGCTGCTTGCTAAACTCGGGCATTTTTTTCACTTTTTGCTTTCAACTAACACTTGTTCATCATATGCTTAGCCTCTTAATGATATTATTCATCTTAATTACATCTAGTTATCACGCTTTCGGTTTCGGGTCCTCCCATATTAGAAGCCATTTGTGATTCATCCTAAAGCATCTCACGTGGAGCCCCAAGACATATTTCAACTGAAAATTTCTAGGGTCTAATTATTAGTAATACTGCTCACCTTCCTTGAAGGACGTCAAAATACATCATCTAATCCTCAAGCAAATTAAACTGTTTGTATGGTCGTATGGCTATCTCTTCCGGCGAGACAACCTCTCAGTCCTCTAGGATCATTTAGACAACGGTTATTTCCACTAGTGATACCTATCAATCCTCAAGCAAGGACCTCAATTGCTAACTCCAAACTATGGGTGGGATAATTCTGATCATAGGCTTTACACCCTGTTAACCAATGGTAACCACCTATACAAAGTCACGAGAAACACAATCCTAACGCTTTTTCAAAAGGATCACATTCTACTGTACATTCTAGACCCATCATGTGACGAACCAGGTTATTTTCCTTAAATAACCCTCCGTCAATAAAACATCGTTAATGCCCAGAGGTTACTGGACGAAAGACCGATATACAATTTATTTTAAATTGGCTCTGCACAAGCATTCTTCTCACAGGATCTCAATTTTGCCATATCAATCATGGCTTCAATACAGTATTCTGTCTTTACTGTATTAAATCTAGAGAGATGCCATCTAATCACCCAAACCTCAAAATTTAACATAAAAGTGGAAGCATACTATGATACCATGTACTGCGGAAGCATAATAAAACCATAAACCATACCTAACCTCGAGTGGCTATCCATATCAAATTCGATGTTCAAGTCTTTGCTGCACTTGTCTGTCTAGTCCCGTCAAGTAAGCCTTTCCTTATTCTATTTAAATGCTTTTATCTGGGAGGAAAAACAACAGATAGCAAGAGTGAGCTTACCGCTCAGCAAGTATAATCATACGTCACTATCAGACTGTGAAGAATATAACATGTCAATGAAAAGGAGCAACATGTATTTGAGATATCATGAGACATGAGGGGAAGGAAAGTTTAGAAGTATCGATTTGCCGTTTACCATGTCTTGGATCATTTAATTGCCGTTTGAATCATGCTTTCTAATTTTACTTTAATCTAATTTTACTTTAATCTTTGCGGACCAGGGCTAGTAGGTCGTACTAACGAACGATGCGAGAGAACGAGGAAAGGATCATGATACTCCTCATGATCTAAGGCCGTGAGGGATTATCTTTAACGACCCTCCGGGGGTCGTGCACATCACATCGTGCCGTATCGTATCGCCCCATTCCCCCGGGGTACCAGGGCAGTCCTCATTCTTCCACAATAGTATCCTAAGGCGTGACACGGACACCACCCGCTTACACACAAGCAGC
>JAODPA010050647.1:0-11573 GCA_025585075.1 Nepenthes mirabilis | reverse complement strand
AAATTTTAATTATTAATTTTGTTAATTTAACTGTCAAATGGAGGGGGATATAGAATTGTTAGATACAGCATCAATCGGGCTGATTCAATCCATCAACCCAACAAGTCTAGTTGATGAGCAAAAAAATATTGTCCGATTTATTAGGCCCAAATCCAGACAATACAATGAACAATCTAAAGCCAACTCTAATCAAAATAAATTAAAATTCGATAGATGGCAGTTTGCAGCGATTAAGTAGAATACAAATTAGACTAAGTGATATACCTAAATAACTATGTATCCGAGTATTCAACCGAGCGATTTGTCTATCAGAATGGATTATCCGACCGAACAATTTGTCAACTGTATACTAAGCCCAAACGCGGATTTCCAAATTAGCAAACCTCTCTTGTTTATCATTAATTCAATTTTTAGGCGACAATTGCATCTAGTCAACCTCACGATTAGAATATATATAATAACAGTTGAATCAATCATGTGGGTAAAAAAGTATACTATTTCACTGCATTCAAAGTAGTGGGGGTGAGGGAGTTGCCAGTCATGTGCAACTTGTCGTCACATGGTTTCATTATGTCCGTACAAGGTCTGGTATGAAAAAATTTATTTTTGCTAATCGAACCAAAGTAGGTTGAATTTATATCAGCTCAATAATTCGATAGTACTCAATCGACTGAGACTTTAATATAAAAGAACTAATTCTTCCTATTTTTCAAGAAGTTATGGTTTCTTCAACTTATTTTATACTACTTTTGATGAGTTAAGATAATTTTTATTATCTTAACGTTGATCTTGAGCTCATGATATCGGAAAAAGATGTGCAAAGCCTCCAAAAATTAGATGGCATTTAAATGAAGTTGTAAGATAAGAATCTTCAAGACCTCTATGATCTCCACAAGTTCCCTATCTATTGGGATGCGAAGACCATTATTAAAGTCGGTTTCATAAATGGCAATGAAACCAACATGAGAAGATGATGCTTTCTCATCCAGTAAAGGAACAACATAAGGGATGACGGTCAAAATATCATATATGTTATAGATATCTACTAACTTAAATAATGACAACAACCAAGCAATATCATCAACATTTTGAAAAATGAGCCTTTCAACTCTACACAAAGCCATTGATGATACCAGAAAACAAAATCATGGAACTTTAAAAATTTAAAGAAACAAAAATTTTGTTTTAAGAAAGTGCAAGAGCTTGAAGGAGGTTTAACTTGAATTTAAATATAAGAAATCGGAGCGCTAGAGATTTAGAAAAAACTGTTATTGCTTGGAAATGATACATTTAAAAAGAAATGTCGATCCAAACGACCCACCTATTTCAAAAGCTTCTTACATAAGACAATATTCCTTACTCTGTCAAAATAATCAAAATGCTACGTACTGACAGCTGATGAAAAGAAATACGAATCAACAAACTATGTATCTTAAAGATAAAAATACCATCTGATATAACATTAAGTACGCTATCAGCAAGTCATCTTAATTATAAGAGTTATCAAGAAATTGATGTCTTCTTAATTATCGTTTATCCAACTGTTCAAATACAATAAAATAAAAATCTGACTAATCTCAAAAGATGAATAGTTTAATCTATTAAAATTTTGATTTGGTTTACTTAAGGGTTTCGGTTTGTCAGAATATCAATTTCTCAAATTTTACTAAAATCAAAAATTATTGTTTAGGTTAATAAAAAATTAGACTAAGAATCATGAAAATTCTATCCAGATTTGTTAATTAATTAATATTTTCAATGACTTTGTTTTCCCACGCAGATGTACACACTAAATATGAATTGAACAAATTAAAGAATACAAACCAAACATAGCAAATAAAAATTATCTGTTTTATATTCATTCTTGATGGCAAGCACGTATAACATATATTTCAAGATGACAATAATGAACCAATTAATTTGATAAAAAAATAAAAATATCAGAGTGATGAATTTTGGTAATAGTAAAAAAATCATCATACCTCACTCGAGCTACAGCTCATTGGTATGGAGAGAGAATAAGAGTAACATCTAGCTAGATAATTCCCAAGAACTACTAGTAGACAACTAAATGCTCACAATGGGTGCATCTTGGCTCATATGTTAGTCCCATAAAAGACAGATACAAATGCCAGAATGCACCCAAAAGTATAAAGTTTTTTTAATGATTATCCAAGCAAAATACCAATCAGGCGGGTAATACTAGGTGAAAGAGGGAAGCTAAAATGTCTTTCCCTCTGAAAGAAGAAAATCATGATGGACTTCATCACTGACAACAAACAAAACATCATGGCACCAAAATCATCTCCCTTGTATCTAGAATAAAAGATCCGCTAAGGAATGGTATGCTTGGAAGATCCAGTTGATCCTATCAATTACTAAGGCATGAAAATCAAATGAAGAATAGGATAGAGTAAAAGATTGGTCCCTTTTTATAGCAAAAAATGGGCCAAATAACAAAGCATTTTGAAACAGTGGTATATGATTAATAGTCGAAGAATATCTACTGAATCCACAGGGTAGTAGGATGGGATTATCACAACAAATCAATAACAATTACTTAGTGGCTTCAAATCCCCTAAGAATGAACATTTCAACAATACCAATCGGGCTAATTTAATCCAATGTTAGGCTAATTTGATCCTTAATTATTTAGAGGATCTTTAGAATTTAAATTCAACCTTCAAGTATAGGGTGATAGTATTGGGCACAATATCAGTCAAGTTGACTTAATCCATTAGTCGAATAACATGGTTGATAACCAAGAAAAAAGTATTTTCCACTCCATTAAGTCCTAACCCAAAGAAGACGACGGATAATCTTGAACTAACTGCAGAATAAATCAAGATTTAACAAACAATCGGGAGGTTATTAAATAAAATACAAAATGGACCATTAACAATTAGTAGTATTATTATAAATACGACGCTTTTTCCTTGAAAAAGGAAACAAAGCTCAATCTCTAACTCATTTTTTTTTATAAAATATAGAGCCAAATCTTTCATTATATTTATGTTTTTCATCCTTTTAATTTCTCACATATTCTAAATTTTTAAAAAATTTATTGATTTGAATATCAGATGATATATTGAAGAAATAGTATCATTTCTTTTAAAATTTTTGTTTGTTATTATGGTATGTATGATCTGAATAACATATTTTATAATAAAACCTAAATTTATTCTAGTTATAATTCAAATTTTAAACACTTATCAATGGTTATGTTTTTTTTATTTGTTTTCAATTAGAAACAAGATCGCTGGACTAAGAAACCATGGGCTGCAATACTGGATCCCCATGGGTTTGAGAGTGCACATGATAACTCTGTATTATGTATTTATCTGAAAAAACACTAAGGGAGGAAGGAGAGGGGAGGTGCTTAATCATCAAATTTTCTCTCAATTAATTTGTGAAAAAATTAATTTTATTAAGTCCATAATTATTATTTTAAAAAACACACAGATCAATGAATCCAATTTTGAATTGTTTATCAAATGACGTTACTCAGAATTAATCTTAAGCAAGATGTTTAGTATTTATTCAAGTTTGATTTAAAACTAATGCGTCTAGTTGGTGCGCTGCTTCGTACCCAAAATACTGGCAGTGTTTGTTCTTGTAGTTGAGGTGGAAGACTTTTCAATCTTCCTATAGACAACGCTAGCGATGTGTCTTTTGATTTAGATTGTTATACGAGTTAGAAAATTACTTGATCTTTTACATCGGGTCGAATTTGAGCCGATTCGGTATTCATCTCTTTGAACTTAGACCCTACACAACATAATAAACAAATGAGTAGTTAGAAGATTGGTGAGACTTATTCCCTGATATATCCTCTAACACTCAAATCATATATCTTTTTAGAAAAATAAAAAGATGTGATGATATAAGAAGATACATTGATACATGTATTGGGAATTGAGTGTTTTGGTGCGCCCGAGTGAGGAACGATATAGAGGTGTGCCTAACTGAGGGGCGGTTTGGATGTACGCCCAATTGAGATGTGGCTTATAAGTGTGCCCAACTAAAGGATGATTAGAGGTGCGGTCGACTGAAAAACATCTTTGATGCATGAAAGGCAAACCTCCTGGAAGGAGGGTTGGCTTTTTGGATGGAGGAGAAGACCTCAAGACAGAGGGTAGGCCTCATGGGTGGCCTCCTGGAATAGATGGTAGGCCTTTTGGATAGAGAATAGGCCTTCCAAATGGAGGGCGGCTTTTGGGTAAAGGGCTGGACTCTTCGGGCAGCGCTTCCTGGATGGACTAGAGGGCAAGCCTTGTCTTGGGAGGATTAGCGGGCAGGCATCCTGGTTAGGTTGACTGGCAGGCCGGCCTCCTAAATGAACTAAGTAGGGCTTCTAAGATGGGGTTTGTAGCATCTTTTTCTCTCTCTTCTTTTTCTTTCCCTCTTTTTCCTTATGAGTAAACAGGTATTTATAGTACTTAGGCCGTTGGGCGCCTAGGCTAGGAGGTGACTATCCACGCGGGATTGCTGAGTTATGTAAATAATCATGAGTGATTATTAATAGTAGTTCCCTTTTCAAGAGCGATTATGCAATCGTGGGTGTCTGTCATAATAACTATAGCTAATTGAAGGATATTATTCATTCTTTGACTTGATTATAGGAGGTGTTCGATATGATAATTGCTATTTTGTGAGAGATCGTAGAAATCGTAGGCGAATATTTTTAAAATATCTGTCAGGCTTATAATGACTAGCTATGGCAAGTTTTTTCAGCCAGAGGAAAAAGGATCGTAGGTCATCCTAATGGGCTCGTTTATGGCGGGTTGTTGGGCTTGTCCATATCTCAGCGGGCGATCTTGGATTGTACAATCTCAGACCTTGGGTTGTGGGAGTCTTCACTTGAGTTGTAACTTTTAAACGGTATTTTTACCATGAGTCTCGACATCTAGGTCTATCCTTGGGTGACGAACCCATCACTAAATGGACCTTCTGAAACCGTTCCTCTAGGACAGGGACCACCTCCTCATGACGGAGTCTGGTCCTCAACTCACCATCAAGTAATGCAATCCTACTTTTCTCTTTGAGCAGGGCCTCCTGGATGGGATCTATAGCACCTTTTTCTCTCTCTCCTTTTTTCTCAAACACTCAATCCCCACTACATGTATCAATACATATTTTTACATCATCGTATTTTTTTTATTCTATTAAAAAGATATCTGATTTGAATATTAAATGATATATCGGAAAGCGAGTCGGACCAATCCTCAGACCACTCATTCGTTTGTTGCGTTGCACAGGGTCCAAATTCAAAGAGATAGGGACCAAATTGACTTCAATTTGATCTGATACGGAAGATCGAGTAGCTTTCCAACTCATACAACAACCTGAATTCAAAAACGCAAAAAACACTACTAATAATTTTAGTAAAAACCAATATTTTGAGTTGGTTTAGGCAATAAGTGAGTTTGAAATGTGAGAGTTCAGTTCATGTAGGTTTTCTTTTTAATTAAATTTATGTTTATATGAAAAATATTGTAGTAAAGGTGTAGTTACTCTTGCTACAAGTGTTTGATCTAAAAAGTGAGTTGGAGAAAATGAAGAGTAGAAGAAGAAGTTTACGGGCATTGCCAGGTCACCTTAAAAAACGGCATCTCCTCCTCCAACAGCTGCCACGCAGACCAACCATCATAGCAATGGAACCACACAGCTTCCACTGAAATTCAGAGACTATGCCTAACATACTGCACATGCATACTGCACAGGCTGTTCGATTCTGTTTTTCTGTTTCTATTTCAATCAGGAGGCTTTTGTTTTTGTTAGCTCACACGGCCTTGAGCAATTATTGTATAAAGCTCATACTAATCAATGGAAAGATAGGATTTGATTGTTGTCCACTCTCCCTTCCTGATTTTTCTCCCTACTGCTCTGTCTTTCCCTACCTCGTCCCTTTTCCCTATCTCGGTCTCTCTTCCCTATCTCGGCTTCCTCTTCCTCACCTCGGCTTCCTCTTCCTCACCTCGTTCCTTTACCCTACCTCGCCCAATTCTTATATCGCCCCCTCGTCTGAATTCCCCTCTCCGATTCGATTCCTTCCACATGCACTGGTATCAGACTGTGGTGAGTGTATCATTGGTACTTTCATAGAGACGATGACTGAGGGAGTGATGACACGCTACAAAACACTAGAGGACTCCATCACCATTCTTTCAAAGGAATTGAAAGAAGTATCGGCGACAGTTCAGCAACATAGCGAAGGTATTTTGTTTAACTCATCTATGAATGAGCACATCCAAAAGTCACTTTCTGAAAATTTGCTTCGATTGGATAAATCTTCCGAAAATCCACCATTGCTGCCTACTCCACCGTCGTTTATGGCAAATCCGACTACCATTACTCACACTCTACCCCTAATTTTCCAGACAACCACAGATTTTCAACTTTCGACTGCCGTCAGGCTTCCTAAACTAGAAATTCCATTTTTTGCTGGAGAGAATGTCCTCGGCTGACTCTTTCAAATTGAGAGATTTTTTCACTACCATGGAACTCCACCCGAATAGAAATTGACCATAGCTTCCTTTAACATGTCTGGTGCGGCGCTCCAGTGGCATCAATAGATGCACGCCACCCGTCAACTTTCCACTTGGGAATTGTTCGCTCGTGATCTTGAACTGAGGTTCGGACCATCCACTTACTCAAATCCAGAGGCCACACTTTACAAATTTCGGCAAACCTCAACTGTCACGGCATATATGATGGAGTTCGAGACTCCACCCGTACTTCTGGGCTAACAACGGTAAACTTGTTGAATTGCTTCATCTCGAGACTACGAGATGACATTAGGTGAGAAATATTGCTACCCAAGCCTCTATCATTACCAGAAGCCATTGGTATGGCTAAACTGGTAGAGGAGAAATTCGATTCGGGACGTTCTCAGGGTCACATGCCTCCAATCCCTAAGCCCCCAATACCCAGCCTTGTGACACCACCTAAGTCGACCACGACTGCTTCTTCAGGGTATCCTATCCGGCTACCTATCAAGAAATTAACTCCCGTTGAAATGGCCGCCCGACGGGAGCGCGGATTGTCTTTAATTGCGATGAAAAATTTTCACCCGGACATCGCTATAAACCACCCCAGTTCCTGTGTATGTTGGTGGATAATGATATCTCAACTGCAGAGTTCTTGGAAGATGTAGATCCAATGGACAGTGGATTGGAGACAACAAACTCAACGAACTCAGAAGCACTTACAGCAGTTTCCACTGCCACTCCCACCATCTCCTTACATGCGTTGGACGGTTGATTTGTCCCATCCACACTATGCCTGCAAGGCCACATAGGGGGCCGATCGGTGATCATTTTGGTGGATAGTGACTCCACCCATAATTTTCTCTAGACAAGGCTAGCAAGACACCTGGGACTAACGATTGGCCCTTCACAACACCTTAATGTTACTGTTGGCAATGGGGACTCCCTGTAGTGCGAAGGTATATGTTCCAACGTCTCCGTTGCTCTGGACCAATCCGAATTCAAGGTGGACATTTACTTATTACCCATCTATGGAGCAGATGTGGTATTCGGTGTACAATGGCTAGCCACAATTGGACCGATACTTTTCGACTATAAGGCTTTATGGATGAGTTTTGCATATGAGGGAACACAACTCACTCTCCATGGTCTCCAAACAGCATCCATCTCTTCCTTGACTCTGGGACAACTTCGGTGCAACGAGGCCACCAACTCTGTCGCAACCTACTACAAACTCACTATCATGCCTATGGACGACACTTCACTGGATACAACTCTTCCCTCAATTTCAAAGCTCATTTTCACACTCTCTAATATGCCAGCCAGTTTTACCATAGCTATTCAACGCCTCCTCACCACCTATGCAGACGTTTTCTCCATCCCCTACGAATTACCACCAAAACGTACCACTGACCATCGAATAACCCTCAAGCCAAATACAGAACCTGTCAACGTGAAACCTTACCGATGCCCCCATTTCCAGAAAGCTGAGATGGAGAGGCTGATCCGCGACATGTTGGATGAGGGAATTAACAAACCAAGCACAAGCCCCTTTTCCTCCCCAATCCTTCTTGTCAAGAAGAAAGATGGAAGTTTGCGATTTTACGTAGATTACCGAGCCCTTAACGCTGTCACCATTAAGGACAGTTTTTCCATCCCTACGGTGGACGAGCTACTGGATGAATTAGTCGGGGCCCGGGTGTTCTCTAAGCTGGACTTGCGAGCAGGATATCATCAATTGTGCGTCCATGATGCGGACGTCCACAAGACAGCTTTCCGCACTCATGACGGACACTATGAATTCCTCGTGATGCCCTTCGGACTATCCAATGCACCCTCCTCATTTCAGTCCGAAATGAACACCATCTTCCGGCCGGTGTTACAGTACTTTGTACTCGTGTTCTTTGACGACATACTGGTGTACAGCCCATCATGGGACACCCACCTAAATCACCTGGAGCAGGTATTACACATCCTACGAACTCAAACCTTCTTTGCTAAATTATCAAAGTGTGAGTTTGGCAAGTTATCGTTATCCTACCTGGGCCACATAGTTTCTAAGCAGGGAGTAGCAGTAGAGCCAGCAAAAATAACAGCGATCCAAAACTGGCCTACACCATCCAATGTGTCACAGTTGCATGGATTCCTCAGGCTGTCTGGGTACTATCGTCGATTTGTCAAACACTACACTCAAATCTCTGTTCCCCTAACCCAACTGTTACGTAAGAATTCCTTTATATGGACCACAGATGCAAAACAGGCCTTCACTGCACTTAAGAAGGCACTTACCACCACATCAGTCTTGGCCATTCCAAATTTCTCCCAACCTTTTGTAGTTTAGACAGATGCCTCAGGACATAGAGTTGGTGCCGTTTTATTGTAAGCTGGACACCCAGTTGCCTACTTTAGTAAACAGATCTATTTGAAGCTCCAGGGAACCTCCACCTACATGAAAGAACCGTATGCTGTCACGGAAGCAGTGAAGAAATGGCGGCAGTATTTACTGGGAACTAAGTTTGTTATCCAAACAGATCATCAACTACTCAAGGCCTTACTAACTCAACCCATCCACACCACAGACCAACAGCAATGGATTATCAAGCTATTGGGATATAATTTTGACGTTGTATACAGGCCGGGCCGCGATAATGGCCCTGCTGATGCGCTCTCTAGACTTTCGACCAGTTCATGTACGGCCATCCAAGCAGTCTCACAACCGGTCATAGCTCTGTTAACAGCCTTACGTAAGTACTACACTCAACAAAACACTGCAGCACAACTCGCCCGGGAGATTCAAGAACATCCAGAAAATCACCCAAATTACTCTTGGAGAGATGGCCTCATTTTTTATAACAACCGAATATTGGTTCCAATTGAATTAGCACTTCCAAAACTCATCTTACTGGAATACCACAATTCTCCTCTTGGTGGACATGCTAGGACCCATCGCACTCTTGCCCAGATTGTCGCCACCTTTTACTGGCCAAATATACGAAAAGAGGTCTCAGACTTCATTTCCAATTGCCTAGTTTGCTTACAAGTAAAACCGATCAACAAGGCACCACACGGCCTGCTGCAACCCTTGCCCATATTGGGCAAGATATGAGATTCTCTCTCCATGGATTTCATCACACATCTGCCCCCTTCCCGCGACAAGACGGTCATAATGGTGGTGGTTGATCGTCTCTCTAAATATAGCCATTTTTCACCCTTGGGCACCCATTTTACCCCGGAACAACTAGCCGAAGTCTTTGTAAAGGATATCCATCGCCTACACGAATTTCCCACCGACATCATTTCCGACCGAGATCCTATTTTCATGAGCACATTCTACCAAGAACTCTTTAAAACACAAGGCACCCGCTTGGCCACCAGTAGCGCGTATCATCCGCAGACATATGGGCAAACAGAGGTTGTTAATCGCTACCTAGAAAATTACCTCCGCTGTTTTTCCACAGACCAGCCTTCGACATGGGTTCAATATTTGTCATGGGTGGAGTGGAGTTATAATACAGCTTGGCATTCATCCATCAAAATGAGTCCTTATGAAGCGGTACATAGACGACCTCCTCCTTCCCTGATCGACTACGTTCAAGGCTCCTTAATCGTGGCCTCTCTCGACGAATTGCTCACCCTCGTACCTCTGCTCTCGCTGGTATCAAGGAGAACCTACAACGGGCCCAACTCCGTATGAAAAATCAGGTTGATGCACACCGAACAGACAAGGAATTTCATGTCGGAGACCTAGTCTATGTGAAACTACAACCCTACAGGCAGTCCACAGTTGCCAATCGACAGTGTAACAAGTTTTCCAAACGATATTATGGACCATACCGCATCCTAGAGCGTGTGGGTACCGTTGCCTACTGCTTAGAGATGCCAGCAGAGTCCAAGATACATAATGTAATTCACGTTTCGTTACTCAAACAATGCCAACCAAACCATGAACCACAATTAGACCTGCCAACCACATCACTAGGATCCTAGCCACTCTTAAGGCCCAAACGACTCCTAGGCTTCCGGTAGATTCTCCGTCACAACCAAGCCCTTCCGCAAGTACTTGTCCAGTGGAAAACACAAATCACTGAGGATGCCACTTGGGAGGACATCGCCGCCCTTTCTCAAGGCTTTTCAGATTTTAACATTGAGGACAAGGTTATACTTGATGGGGATGGTAATATTACGGGCATTGCCAGGTCACCTTCAGAAACGACATCTCCTCCTCCGACAGCTGCCACGCGGACCGTCACAGCAATCGAACCACACAGCTTCTACTGAAATTCAGATACTATGTCTAACATACTGCACATGCACACTGCACAGGCTATTCGATTCTGTTTTTCTGTTTCTGTTTCAATTAGGAAGCTTTTGTTTCTATTAGCTCACACGGCCTCGGGCCATTATTGTAGAAAGCGCATACTAATCAATGGAAAGATAGGATTTGATTGTTATCCACTCCCCCTTCCTGATTTTTCTCCCTACTGCTCTGTCTTTCCTTACCTCGTCCCTTTTTCCTATCTCGGTCTCTCTTCCCTACCTTGGCTTTCTCTTCCTCACCTCGTTCCTTTACCCTACCTCGCCCAATTCTTATATCGCCCCCTCGTCTGAACTCCCCTCTCTAATCCAATTCCTTCCACCTACACTAGTATCAGACTGTGGTGAGTGTATCAAAGTTGAAGAAGGAAAAGGCAAAAGAATTAGATAGAATCCACTACTAATATGTTTCAAAAGAAGCATTCAACAATTCATTATATATTACACATTTAATTTGATTTGCATCTGTTTTTACTTCTCTTTTATACTCGTTACAATCTGTTAACCAACACATCTTACATTGCCCACTATTCGGGTATTATTTTATAACTTCTTCTAACACCTAGCAGCATCTAATTGCAATAATATTAAATTTGCTACTGTCCCTTAACTACTTGCGATATTTATTTTGTTATTATTGCTCTGTTTGTGTTGGTCTGTTTTTTAAAAGATTATTTTTATTTTTGTCATGTCATGTGATCATATCGTTATTTATATACATAAATATGTATTTCTTAGTAAATTTAAAGATATTGCTTTTAGTTTGTACCA
>JAODPA010050636.1:0-11573 GCA_025585075.1 Nepenthes mirabilis | reverse complement strand
TATTTTAAAATAAATAATTTTTTGAACACATAAGGGGTAGCATTCCAGGACATGTGATTTTATATCCAAACCCAACGGATGTGGTAAGCGAACGGTTATATCATTAAATGTTGACAAAAGCGATTTCAAATTGCCTTCCCGCCAACTCACTATTTGTTCCGCCTAAAATTGGCAAGAGAAGAAGAATTAAGGAATATCGACGTAAACGATACGAACGGTTATGTTGAACGAAGGATCCGATGTCAGTAGAAGCAACGGTTATGTAGCTACTCCCATTCTATTTGTCCTTTCCTCGTATACGATGTCAGCAGAAGCAACTCCAGAGCCAATTACGGATGGTGAGAGAGATGCTCAAGAAAAAGCCCTAGAACTCAACCAGGGGATGGATCTCTCATCAGATTTCTGGATTGCAGCCGACAGCGAGGGCGTTTCCTATACTGTGTGCCAGGATTTTCTAGGGAGCGTTGTCCTTGAGAGAAATTGCAAATTGCATATTCTAGGTTTAGGAATTTTTTTTCGCTCCGTTACTATTTGAAATCCAAAACCTATGACTGAAAGCAGTTGATATCGTCTGTCATTAGATGCCTCGTACGCGAGAGATATTGCCATATACGATGCCAATGATTAAGGCGCCCTCGTACACATGAATCTTAATTCCAATAATGGAGAGAAAGGAATTTGTTAAATACGATGGTCGCTGATGGTGTGGACATCCCGATGCACTTTGTCCAAGTATTTTTTTGCCGGTGAAGTGTCGACTACGAGAGAAATTGCAAGTTGTAGGTATAGTATTTTTTTTTCCCCCTTGGATTACTTGAACTCCGAACGTCTGATCGAAATATTCAATAGTTCTCCAATCAAATCCCTGCGCAGAATAGAAGATTCAGATGCAACGTCTGATCGTAATTTCGATTAACGGGCATGAGAGGACAAGAACAGCCCAAAGCAGTACGTTTTATTATTTCCCAGTTTTCAAGTGTTAGGTATTAGGGCTCGATAGCTTTATTGATTGTCAAAACACCAGAGAGAAGATTCAATGTTTCGGTAGTTTGTTGATCCCAGGTATTTTACTGACAATCATGCCTCTGTAGCTACCAATTTTCTTCTCGCATTATAGCTTAGGACGACCCATGAATTTTTCTATAGCTTAAAATATGACTAGGTTGCTCTGGTTTTTATCTTTTCTCTACTGGCATAAGTAGAGCAATATGCTTTCCCATAGCTGAAGCTGGAATGAGGTGATCTAGGGAAGCCAAAATTTAATTTCCGTAGTTGGTAGATACCCCCAGCCTAGTCCTGCTCGTTAGTCTTATTTTCCATCTGCCTTATGCGGATTCTGATCATGAAACCCAAACATTAGCCTCACAAATTCTAACCATGTGGTACCAGCATCGACTCTAACTTATGCACTCCAACTGCAAACTTGGGAGGATGGAAATGTATATTGTCATCTTCACAAACTAGATCACTTGGTTATTCTTATTTCTTAATGTTGACCACATATCTTGCTTTGGATTTATCAAGGGAACTTACAACCGAATTTGTTTCAGTGATGAAGTTGTTCCAAATGAGCCGTAGAACACAAAGACAAGTCAATATTACCTTCAAACAGAGGTATTTTATTCAATATTTCATGGTCAGGGTATGTCCTTGTTTAATTACAATGTGACCAAGAATTTCGGATTTTAATGAAAACGTGGAAATAGAGGCAGATAAGGAATGGAAGGTTCTGATGGTGATTGTGCTGAAATTGTTGGAGGAAAAGGGAGCCAAGATTTCAAGGCTAATCAGTATTCCCGTGCTTCTTTTTATTTGTGCTATAGTTGCTCCTTCGTCTTATCTAATCATTTGGTTTAACAAAGTCAACCATAATGAGAATTTATACTTAAGCTATTGGGGGATCAATGAATCCTACCTTGAGGATTTTATGTTCAGCGACATTATTAATTATGTTCTTATATTCTAATTGGCCTTCTGGAGATTGGTTTTGTTCAATATTATACAAATGCTTGCTTGGAGATCACTACCATGACTCAATCTAGTCCAGAAAAACCAAGGCATAAATGACAACTGGAAGAGGACTGAGTGTTACTGGCAATATATTCTGAAGTGTGAAATCCTTTCCCATTTTGAAGTATCTTGGATGATTATACAGTCACAAATATGTTTTATGGCGTTCAATACTAACTTGTGCTGTCTGTTTTATTTTCTTATATAGATTTTTGAGGCTTCTCGTTTTCCTGCGGTGCCTTTGGTCCGTAGTTACACTCCAGATGGCTCTCTAGTTTATTATTTTGCAACTCCAGACTCTGTAAGAATGCTACTTATTCAATAATTCCTCATAGATCATTGGCATTGCAGCATCATTTTACCCAAAAATTATATCTCGTATTTCATTTGATCTCATATTTACACCGTTATAGTAGTACATAAATGTTAGTTGTTGCATAGTTTCTCTTACAAATCAATGGCAAAGCTATGCATGTACATGTAAAATTTTATTTTCTTTTTCATTTGGGTTTGTTATTTAGTATCTTTTTTAAATAGTACTTATGAAAAAGAAAATTCCTTCTTTGATAGTAATACATTTTTTGCCGGCATCCAAGAGAAAGTTGCTAATGCTGTAATGCACGGTGTGAGAAAAGAGAAACGTAATGTGGCATTGTCTGTTATCCAACATACATGCAGTTTCTCTTTGTTTGATCTGATTAAGGTTAGTAGATTCCTTAATCTATACTGAAATTTTAGCATAACCAATATTTTCTTGCAATAATTATGTGCATCATCAATTGGTAGCCAGTGCATTTCTATTTTAGTTCTATAGACTGATGACTATCGTTGCTTACATAATACATTTTTTTTCATGGAAAAATTACCTGCCCAGGTTCTATCAACTTTGTGCTTTGAAAAGTTAATATTAGAGAAAATAAGATAAATTATTTAGACCATACACTTGATGTGGTAATTTTCTATTATTAAAAATGCATATTGATTATGACTTCCTTAGCTAAATGTGGATAATCATCTGACTTTGCAGATTGAATTAAAAGCCTCTGAAATGTTGTCTCCATAGAATTCTCTCTTAAATTATCCTCTATGTTCAATATCCGAAGATCCCTAGTCCAGAAAGTCCATAGCGGTTCTCCATGTAATGTATGCAGTATATATGTCAGCGCCCCATTATCATCCTTTTCACCAATTTCCGAAATCAAAATCTGATGCAGTACGACCTACAGTCCAAAATAGCAGCTCACTCTCACATGTGAATGAGACCCGTTGCTCAAGGGAAGAATGTCTCAAAACTAGTTCCAAGGAGGACAACATTATGTTCAAAGAATGTTTTCCCATGTGCCATCCCTCTCCTTCCCAAGAACCAGCTGAACCATGTGCCACTTCATCACTTTCTGAAGACAAGATTTGCCAGCTTTTCATCAATTAAGATCAAGTAGTGTCACTTATTTAAGGTAATATAGAATCAATTTTTTTGGCAGATTGAGCTTTTATCCAACTTAAGTGAGTCACCTCCTTAATATAGAGTAGTAAGCCCTTTTGTTTGCGAGTGATTTTTAACCCTTAGGTGAGTGATTCTTTAAACCGACTATCGAAGGTGACTGAGTCTCTTTGTAGGGTGAGCAATTCCCTGCCTTTTGTTTCTGTAATTTAAGTGATCCTTTTTTAATTTGATTGTCAACTTATTTCCAAAGACGAATCCGCATCAAAATCCAAAAAGTTGTATCCACAAATTACCTTTTGAGCATGATTCTCTCTCCATTCCCAAAAAAATGAAAATGAAAAATAGAGTATGATTATTTATTTAATTAAACCATCAACCACGAAATAATCACAATAATTTTTTTGAACTTGCATTAGCAATCCTTTGGAAGGTTTAATATTAGGACCCCCTTCTCTAAGATACATGCCCTAGACTTGTCACTAAGATATTTCTTCAAGTAACACTAGTTGCTGGTGATACATTTTGAGTTCCCTCTTCACATTGCATCTCCTCATCATGCAAACTCTGACACTTCATCTGACGTTGGAAAATCATTTTATTTAGAAATTAATGGTTTTCTAATCGAAAGTTTTCCAAAAGCCTTAAGACTTCCAATATTTAAAAAGTCATTTCAATCTGTTTTGTTCTGCCACAATAACAAAACAAAGATAGAGCCCATTAAATTCACCCAATTCCTCCTTTACGTTCAGCAACCAAATCCGCACATTGCTAAATCTTCAAGTATGTATGAATATTCAAGCACTGTTCCTTTCCAAGGTTGTTCTGCCAAGAATAATGTGGTGTTATTAAATTTTGGGAGTCAAATATTTAAATGGTTAAAGTGAAATGAGAGTGGGCATGGGTTAACTGGCCTACAAACAACATGGATACTGAAAATTTTAGGGAGGAATTATCCATCAAAATTGGAATAGTTAGAAGAAATATTTCATCATTTTGCAAACTTATAGGCATATTTATGAAGTATCTGACTTTAATGGGCAATCTTGGAATGCTGTATGTAGGTTGACATCTACAAAATTGTTAATAATATGGCTGGTATCTGATAATTGACATAGTCTTTCTTTATCTGTTTCATTGGCATGCCTTTCCTATATGATGTTTCTACTGGATGCTGATTCAGATACTGAAAGTTGATCATTCTATTATTGACGTTGTAGAGCTTGTTCATCAATTCTTTCTGTGATAGTTTTTTTTTAACTTTTATAGAAAAATGATTGGAGGATAGTAAGTCGATGGCAGTAGACTATTAAATTTCTACATTTTATTTGTTCTGTGTTTAGACACTCCACCCCATCTCTTCAATGTCGAATAATCACTTTGTTTTTACCTCCTCTCAGAACAATCATCTCACTTTTTGTGGTATCTCGGAGTTTTTCTTTAAGAATTGCTGTCTTTGTAGAGATCATGACACTTGTCATTAAGGTTTAAATTTTTGGCCATTGTTTTGCAATGGTCAGAAAAAAATTAATTTTTGATTAGAAATACTAACACTACAATCTGAACTAACTTCTGAACGTGGGTTATCTGTTTGACCATGCGATGTTGAATATTCTTGCTTTGAAGAAGATGGCTGAGCAAGTTTGTTAATAAATATATTGGGTCCAATATATTGCGGCTAGCTGCAGTAATTGCTGCTTGGAAATCATAATTCCCTTTATACCAAAGTTTATTGAACCTTGTTATACGGAGTAACACTTCATTCCATGCTTTAAAAATAATAGTTTGAAATCCCTTGAAAATAACATAAAAACAAAAATTCTTTCCTAGTGGTTTTTGTTCTATGTTTGAAAAACATATTGTTAAAACATTTAAAATAAAAATTGTTCTTTGTTGATTTCCCCCAGTGTTCTAGATGCTATCTAGAAGACACTGTTGGATATCACATAAATTATTTAATATAATGGTTTGAAAGATAAATTTGTCCCCTTTGGATAAATGGAAAGGTTGATCCCATGGTTTCCTTCAAAGTTTATCTTTTGTTTGCTGCTCTGTTTCATCAAAATGATCATCAGTATTGTCAAGACAATTTTATGAATTAGTCGAATAAATTTCTCTAGATAAGAAATCAGTAAGAATATTATTTTTTTCTTTTATATGTTCAAATTCTACTTTATAATCATTTCCTGTTATAGCATCTGATTGGTCCGACAGTACATGGGTCGGCCCAAAACCCAACCTATAGAAGGAAGAAGAGCCAGGAAGCGGCGACCCAGTAGGAGCTCCTCCAAGCCCAAGATCTAGAACACGCGGCGATGGGCTCAAGCAACTTGACCCGAAACTGTCCAACAAAACATGGGCTATTAGGGTTGACCATTGGACGATCCCCATAGGCGCAACTCAGTAAGTGATAGCTCAGCAAACAAGCTTGTGTGACTATTGCCAGTGTGTGGTCCTTCATGATGGCGGGGACAGAGCTGCAGGCGGCTATCACCAATCTGTCACCCTCCTGATTGTCTGGGAATTGAGCGTTGATAGTGTAAGTATGATGATCGCTCCCTCAGAAGCACAGAGTCGTAGTGTCTACCATTCACAACCGCAGGATTGTGGCGTCGGCCACTTACAATCACATAGTCATGAAGCCTAAAATTGGCTAACCAGCTTTCATTCTATAAATATGTCCCTTTCTTCCATAGGAAGAGTGGAGATCAATCAATCAATCCAAAACTTGCATATTCAGATGTCCAGAGTGCGACTCTCCTCTCTAGCAAAGCTGCTCTCCTACGAGCGCAATCCTCTAAAGAGGCCACTCTCCTATGAGTGTAGCTCTCACCCTTGAGAAGCCACTCTCCCACAAGTGCAACTCCCACGTAGAAAGTTGCTCACTCATCGAACATCCTTCTATCTTGCATCCACGAATCCCAATCCTTCATATCACACTCAATCCCCGAATATCCTTTTATCCACGTGTCTCTTTTTTCATTCCCCTGTCTTTCTCGACCAAGTGGAAGGATTACCAACTTGAGTGTCGGAGGACACACCGGGGAGTGAGTCCCGTGTATTCTGACCTCACGTTTGTCTATTGTGGTGTATATGATCCAGATTTCAAATAACGAAGACCGAACCTACTTCTTGTTGGATAGCCAAATATGACGACCCCCTAATTTCTTCAGTAATTTGGATATAGGGATGTATTATTGGTGCTGTATGTGAGAAGCACGACGAAAAGCCTATCCCTACAACCTCTTCAGTAATCCGGATATAGGGATGCATTATTGGTGTTGTCTGTGAGAACACGACGAAAAGCCTATCCCTACAACCAAAGCAAGTAAACATGGTGAGCACCAGAGTTCAAGTAAGGGCACCCGCTCGATGTGTCGTCTCCCATGACGACGACCATATCGTAGGTAGTCCTGAGAATGATTGTCCAGCCACTGATGTGGCAACACTGGCTATCCACGTGGATGTGCTACCGAAGTTGCTCCAAACCATCTGCACCCATCTGTAAGTACCACGATTAGGGGCCCCCTCTTCCAACTCACAGACCTCCGCCTCCAAGAGGAGGAACCAAAGGAAGAGGTAGCCCACCAAGAAGGAGATTCAACGGCTTGACGACCTCGAGACTGGAGCAACCACGAGGTTGCTCTCGAGACAACCGGAGGCCATCAACCCAAGAAGAATTCTCTTGCAGCATTTAGCTAAGGAGGGTCCATAGTCGCCCGGTTTCGCACATCTCTTCGAACCACTTAGAGTTGAGGACCTTTCTTAATGCAAAGAGGATTACGTCATCCTCTCAATTGGAAGAGAGAATAGGGAATATTGAGCAAAAACTATTCAAAGAAAGTACTGATAGTGACTTTGCTAACCTAAGAAGGTCATTATTCACGAGGGAGATCCGGATGCAACCACTCCCTCACAAGTTCAACATGCCGACCTTGGAGTCCTACAATGGAAGTTTCAATCCGATAGGCCATTTGAATAACTTCTGCACTCTACTGGGCTTCTAGGGCCTTGATGTTGTTGCCATGTATTTATACTTCCTTCTGACCCTCAAGAATGATGCTCGGATTTGATTCTACCGCCTGCAGTTAAATTTAATCTGAACATTCTAGGAGCTGGTAAACAACTTCTTGTCACAGTTTGCTTTCAGTTGCAAGGAGGAGAAGCAGCTGTGAAACTTTTTCTGCAATCGGCAATGGCCAAATGAAAGCCTGAGGTGCTTTCTAGCCTGATTCTACGCCAAGGCCCGAAGGATATTCAAGCTTATCGACTAGGTGAAGCTGACCACCTTTATGGCGACCTTGTAGCCGTGTGAGTTTATCAAGCACTTGGTCCAGCAAGATCCCCAAATCTTTTTTGAGGTGGAGGCCATTGCCTGTGCATACATAGCCGCCGATTTCTGGCCAGGTCTACGGAGAAGTATCTTTTATTCTTTAAGGCTCTGAGAGGGACAAAGGTGACCGGTTTCTAGTGGATTTTCGATTTCCAGGAAGCCTTCCATGAATTGAAGGGATACCTCGCCCTTCTACTTCTCTTGTTCTCCCCGAAAGAAAGTGAGGAGTTATATCTGTATTTGGCGATATTGGACATAGCGTTACGATTGGTCTTGACTAGGCATGAGTCTAACGTACAATGACAGGTCTACTATGTCAGTAAGATCTTAACAGACACGAGAATCATTACTCGCATGCCGAAAGGATTGCTTTACCGCTTGTCTACTCAGCTAAAAAGTTACGATTATACTTCTAGTAACACAAAATCGTAGTCTTGACAAACCAACAGTTAAAAGGGATTTTGCAATGGCCCAATATGTTTGGATGACTCATCAAATGGACTATTGAATTGGGCAAGTTTGACATGGAGTTTTGACCGAGGTTGACCATTAAAGCTCAGACCATCACAGATTTCATAGTTTAAAACATGACCTCGAATCTAGAGGCTGTCCATATCCATGAAGATGCCCGTTAGCAATATGCCTGAGTCATGCGAGAAATTCTTGCGATCTTGAGCATAAAGGTCTCAGAGTAAGATGTCTTCCAGATCTCGGAAAGCGACACCTGGATTACTTCATATTGAAGGTTCCTCATCGAAGGCCTCCTACCAAAGTATTCGGATGATGCTAAGCGCATAAAGAAGTAGCATGTTGGTACACCATCATGGACGGGAGACTATACCGACGTGGTTATTCTGTCGACTACATGTGGTGTCTCACACCAAAAGAAGCTGACAACATGATAAGCGAGGTACACCTCAAAATTTGCGGATCACACGTTGGCTGTAAGAATCTAGCGTTCAGCGTTCAAGATCATGTGGTAGGGTTACTACTGGCCAACAACAAAAGACACTTTGGAACTCATCAGGAAGTGCGAGAGTTGCCAAATCCATGACAACATTCCACATCAACTACACACAGAGCTATGGACCCTGTAGTAGCTATGGCTGTTCGCACAGTGGGGGTTCAATATTCTAGGCTCGTTGCCCATCGCCTCCGGTTAGAGGAAGTTCGTCATTGTTGGTGTTGGCTACTTCACAAAATGGGTAGAAGTCTTCCCATTGGCACGGATCACCGAGCAGAACACCATAGAGTTCAATTGGTAGAATATCATATGTAAATTTGGGATTCTCGAGGTCATAGTCACCGACAATGAAATCCAATTTACTAGTAAACGATTCACTAAATACAGCATGAGTTTGGGAACCAGCTAGTTCACACTTACGTTGCCTACCCACAAACGAATAGGCAATTGGAAGTAACGAACTACACCCTATTACATGGGTTGAAGACAAAGCTTGAAGACGTAGACGGTTCTTGGGCAGATGAATTACCTTCCGTGTTGTGGTCCTATCGAACGACGCTCAGGGAAGTTACACGAGAGACATTGTTCAACTTATACTACGAAATGAAAGTGGTCGTTACGGTAGAAATCAGTTTGCCCAAACTCCGAGTTGAAAGTTTTGACTGACAAAGCAATTTCCAGCAATTCATAGAGTATCTTGACTTGTTTGAAGAAGCCTGAGATGCGGCAAAGTTGTGCACAGCGGCTTATTAGCAATGGATCGCTCAGAACTACGATAAAAAGGTGAAAGCACGCCAATTCGAGGTGGGAGATCTAATTCTTTGGAGCATACATACAACCGGAATAACCGTCGACAAGAACAAGCTGTCTCCTAATTAGGAGGGACTTTCTCTAGTCTCAACAATTCTCGAAAATGGTGTGTACACGTTATGTTCCCAGAACGAAAAATTGGTCCCAAGGACATGGAACGCCGTTCACTTTAATAAATATTATTAATAAACTCTCACTGAACACAAGTAAGTCTGGTGCATTCTGTGTGTACTTTTTGAATAATGTAAGCAGGTTTAATTTAATGAAAGAATTATTTTCTTTATTTATCATGTCAATTCAAAGGCCTATACTGTTCCTAAGTTAGATGAAATACTTCACCTGTGAGAGCCAAGTCGAAAGCTCGGCCCTATAGTCCTAGCGGCCCAAAAGAAGTCGAAGACACAACCTAAATTCCGACAACTGAGCGGCCAAAATGAGGTTGAATACTACGGCTTGGGGAGCTTGCGGGCAAAAGTCGTACCTCCCCAAAAAAGCAGTCACTACAAAATAAAACCTCAGGGGGCTTTTTAGTATGTGTGCGACAACTCCCTTCGATAGGGACAAACACCAACAGTCGACGAAGGTCGGTGGATTAGTACTCGATGCGCAAGTGTGACAACTCCCTCCATTAGGGACGAGCACCATCAATTAAGTGCTGACGATGGTCTAGACTCTGTCAAAGCCCGGCGGCTATGGCAACTAAACCCAGTCGGCCACCTTAAGGCTTTCCTAGTGCTACGACGTCCTAGAGAAAGTCCGAATTGAAGAAAATGGTTCGGTCATAATGACGAAGGTATTGTCCAAAGGAAAGCTTGAAGTTTGTTGTGATATACCTAGTTTGACGAATTCGGTTCCCCGACAGTTGTGAGGGAAAGTTTGTTGGAATTCTTTTGTCACTTCCGTGTGGGAAATGGCTGAAATAATAAAGGTCCGAGCAGTTGCATTTGACCGAGGACTTTATATAATGGACGAAGTCTTTAATAAGGGGCTAAGGAATTTGTATAATGGACAAGGACTTTGAGTAATGTCTAAAAACTCTGCGTAACACCCGTGGAAATGAGATGATGTCCGAGGACTTTGGGTCAACGCCTGGGGACTGTAACGCCTGCAACGTCTACACAAGCAGCTTTTTCAGAGGGAAGTTAACTTTCATAGCAGGTAGCTAATTTGCTGAGCTGGTCGACCTCATCCGACAGAATGGAGCTTTGCAGAGTTGGTGATAGTCGGTGGTAGGTTGCAGAGTTGGTGGCAGGCCTTATTCACACGCGACCTGCCTACTGGGTAGGCGGCCGCCTAGCCAAATTTTGTATATATATATATATGTGCTGGGCATGCGTGTTGATACATACAGTGAGTGAGTGTGTGTAGCGTGCAACTGTACAAAGAGCTGTGTAGAGAAGTGAGAAAAAGAAAAACGTAAGAGAGAATAAGGAGTAGTTATTCTTTACTCTTGTGTTCTAATTCTTGTTTTTGTTCTCAACTCTTCGAGAGGTTTGTGTAGCCAGAATGGGTTTCTGTAACCATATTTACATGGTGAAATTTATTTGTAGATTAAGTATCTCGTAATTTTTTTCTCTTATTTTAGAAGAAGATTTTCCACGTAAAAATTGTGTGTTCTTCCTCTTTCTCCACTATCGCGTGTGTATTTGTGCGTATCATCCTTGTCCGGCTCGGATTTGTCCGACCAGCTATTATCCTTTTTCCCCAACAAGTTTTTATGTCACCAATACATCACTAATAAGCCAAAAAGTTTTTGTGGTAGTAATGTGTTCAAACTTTTATTCCACGTATAGAATAGATTAGTTTCTTATTAGATCTTGCCTCTAGCCATGACTTGATTTGTTTTCTTGATTATAGTCCGGAACTCTCTTTGTACTTTCATGATCTTTTTGAGCTTGCATTTTTTTTTACTATATTACATTATTATCGATATGAAGTATGCTAAATGAGATACTGTGACACTTTGATGCAGATATCGAAAACATTCTAAATTAGAAAAAATTTGATTTTATTTG
>JAODPA010050625.1:0-11573 GCA_025585075.1 Nepenthes mirabilis | reverse complement strand
TATTATAAAATCTTTAATTTCAAATTCCAAATCAGATTCCGAATAACAGCACAGGCGCGCCTCGAGCGCTGTTTCAAAATCCTGATCATTCCTCAAAATTTTAAAATATTTTAATTTACTTTCATCATGTCCCAAATATCCAAGATCACAATTAACATTAAAATAATATAATCGAAATTCGAAATATTACAATTCTGATCTGGTCGTAACCCGAGTATGCGTCCATGAAGCTTAAGAGTTCGTGGCCGGACGTCGAATCCACAAGTTGGTTAATTCTAGGCAGCGAGAAGCTATCCTTGGGGCACGCGTTGTTCAGGTCGGTGAAGTCCACGCACATCCTCCACTTTCTATTATTCTTCCTTACCATGGCAACGTTTTCCAGCCAGTTCGGGTACTAAACTTTTCGAACGAATTCGGCGTCCAGGAGTTTCTTGACTTCCTCACGGACAGCCACTAACTTTTCGGTAGAGTAGTTCCTGCGTTTTTGTCTAACTGGTTTGTGTCGAGGATCGATGCCTAGCTTGTGATCAATGATCGCAGAAGAGATCCCGGGCATGTCGCTAGGCGACCATGCGAACACGTTCGAATTCTCTCGTAGGAAGCTAGTGAGCTGGTCCCTGACAATCTCTGGGAGTGAACTCCCTATCTGGCATATTTTTTCGGATCCGTCGGATCTAGGGGGACTCGGACGGTTGGCTCTCCCAGTTGAGCGTACTGCAACGTGGTCTCATCCCTAAGGTCGAGATCTTCCATCGGTTGTAGAAGTGCTACTTGTGTGGCCTACGTTAAGTAACACATTCGCCCCGTGGATTGATCCCCGAGGACTTCTCCTATTCCACACAGGGTGGGAAACTTTATCTTGAGATGCGGGATGGAGGTCACCGCACTGAATGCAGCCAAACAAGGTCGTCCGAGGATGGCATTATAGACCGAGGGCATGTCCACAACCAGGAAGGTGAGGACCTTGGATGCAGTCCTCGGGTGCATTCCCAGGGTTACCTCCAACTGGATGTTACCCTGAACAGGCACTAGCTCATTGTCCAGCCCGTAGAGTGGCCCTTCTGGCGCCTTCATCCGATTTTTCTTAAATCCTAATTTGAAGTAGGCATCAAGGTACAGTAAATTCCGAGAGCTTCCATTATCAACAAATACTTGTTTCATCTGGTAGTCATTTACTCCATCAGAAATGAGTGCAGTTATAACCAGGGGATGGAGTGAAGAGAGGTTACATGATCCAAGTCCCTATTACTAAAGAAAATAACGTCGTCTTCACTCCTAAGCCTCGTCCTTGGCCTCTTTGCTGTCGCGAGCTCGCGCCCATCTCCTCTGGCCACCCGGCTTGATATCATGTTCACGACCCCCGCGGCCACTCGGTTCCTGGGGGGTTCAGCTTCACCATCGTCCGTTGTTCCGGAAGTTTGTCCAGGTATCTAAAGGAAACGGTTAAGGTGTCCCCTCTTGATCAGCTCTTCTATTTCCTTCTGCAGAGTGCTACAATCTTCCGTGCTGTGACCCCCGAAGCGGTGGTAGTCACAGTATTTCATCTGGTCCCCACCTTTCGGGTTTTTCAGCAGCTTGGGCCATTTTAGGAACTTTTTCTCCTAAATCTGCATCAGGACGTTGGTGCGGGTATCGTTTAGTGGCATAAAGTGCGCATGCCGTGGCTCTCTCCGGGCGCTCTGCTCGGCCTTGTGCTATTTCGTTGCTGCCTGGGGACCCTGATAGTTCTCGACCTTCCTCTTGCCCTCTGCCACCTTCTGGTGAGGGTGCTCGTCCCTCTCTGGCCTCTTAGCGTCATTCGCCTCTTCCGCCGCAATATAAGCTCTGGCCACGGCCTCAGCTTCTATGAAGGTCTGAGGACCCTTGTGGATGAGGTGTTTGAAGAATGCACCTCCTTCTAAAGTGAAGAGGAAAGTGTTTAACTTTACCTCATCGATCAATCTTGGGATTTGCCTGGCCTCAGCCACAAATCGAGCCCGGAATCCTCTTAAACTCTCCCTGGCACCTTGTTTAATCCGCGTGAGGTACCAGGGTTACTTCTCCACCCTCCTGCTGGAGCCAAACTGAGACAGGAAGGCCGTCGTCAAGTCTTCGAAGTCACGGATGGAGTCCGCCGGTATCCCGTAGAACCACACCCTCGCGTCCCCTTTCAGAGTCAAAGGGAAGCACTGGCACATGGTGGTCTCGTCCAGGCCCTGCAGGCTCAGGTACTCCCGGAAATGGTTGAGGTGGTCCATGGGATTAGCACTGCCGTCGTAGACTTCTAGAGTGGGCATTTTGAACTTAGGGGAGTGCTCTTGTTCTGATTTCCGTGGAGAATGGGGATTGGAGCGCATTAGCTCCTCTCTCGCTGCCCTCTCCGAGGATCTGGTTCCATCCTCTCTCCATCCTCTCCTCCACTCGAGGTGGTGCGACCGCCTTATTTTTGTTGAGGTAATGCCTCAACTCATAGGGCTCCTAACCTGTACGGCGCTCGGGGGCCGTGTGGGCTCCCCGTGGGGAGCATCTCGTGGAATTGCCTCCTGGTTGTTGCACTCACGATGGTTCTGCTAGATTCCAAAATGACGCCTTTCAGGGCTTTCTTCTCAGATCTGAGGATCTGGTCGACCCTCCAGCCTCTGTGGGGCTCTACTACTGGAGGCCACCTAGGTCCTCGGGTTTTCACGTCGACTCGGTGGCTTCTCACGGCGATCTCCTTCCTTATCTCTGCCTCGGGATGCTTCAGCCTGGGAGGCCCTGGAGGGAGCTCCCCTCTTCTGCTCATCGATCTTAGGGTAGAGCATGTTGAAGGCTTGGGACATGCCTTCTATCTTGGCCGCCAAGGCCCTAACTGTAGGATCAGGGTGATTCTCCACCCCAGCGCAGGGGTCGGGGCCACTATTGCGTGAGGCCACCTCCCTAGCGGGTGCACTCGACTGTGCCCTCGTGTTTACCATTCTAGCTTCTGGAGTTGAAGTTGTTGCGGTGCTCGCGTACCTTTGAAAAGATATGAAAAGCAGACTTTCAGTCGCTTCCCACAGGCGACGCTAATATTGCGTTCGCGTGTTCCGACCTTTATCTATCAGAGTACGAGCGGCCTTGTGCATTCGTGGAAGGACGAAAACGGGCAACACAAAGTAAGTTGTAAATAATCGGTGCAAAAGAAGGACGAGGACACAAAGAGTACGCACGATTTACGTGGAAAACCCCGTTATGAAAGAAGGGGTAAAAACCATGACAGTGGAGGAAAAGTCCGAGAGGTTTCACTATTGCAGCGAAGAAATACAATGGAAGCCTGTGGAGCGATTTGTCTCCACAATGGATTACAACGTGAGAAGTCTTACTTCTTTATTCCTTCACTTTTTCTCTTTGCTTTTTCTCTTTTCTCTCGAGAATTTTTCACAGTGTGTTCTCAGATAAAAGCTTTTGGAACCCCCTTTTTGCTGCCTCAAAGGGGGTATTTATAAGAGAAAATTGTGCCGTTAGAATGGAGACACGTGGCACTGGCGTATCAGGGCCGCCTGCCACCGACTCTGCAGGTGCGGCATGACAGGAACACCTGGCACAGTCTGCAGATACGATGTGCAGAGGTACCTGCTCTGCAGGTACGGCGTGTCAGGGACGCCAACCTTGCATATCCGGCGTGTCAGAAGCCATTGGATCTTTCATGTCAGCGTGTGCTCCGTGAGCCATCTAAGCTGGCATCCTCGGTCATATTGGTTCCTTATCCTGAGGGCGCGAAAATGTTGAGGCTGTCCTCGTCCGTTGAAAACCCTATGCATCCTTTACTCGTTGCACTAGGTTCTCGGATGTTTCTTCTGGTAAAGGTCCTCGTGACTTGGTTGATGATGTCAGCCATACGTGGCGTCCTCATTCCCATTTGGGTCAAAATGTCCTCTTGAACAACCATTGCTATTCGGGACTTCTTAGTCTAAATCCGCGGGTGCTTGGGACCAACTTAGTCTTTTGGGCCAAGTTGGGTTCGTGGGCCTCTTGGGACAGCTTATCCTTGTGATCCTATAGGCCTGCAATTACAATTTTGGGCCTTGGGTTCCGGGACCCATCAATGGTATACCGGTAAATATGTAAATTTTTCATACTTTTATTTTAAAATCTTAGTTCGGACGAGTATTAGAATGATAATACTCAAAAAAAGGGGAATAAATCACAACAACGAAAAGAGGGAGTTAAAATACACTTGCCTTTGCCTGATATACTGAAATTCTTAGTCTGAACATTCCAAATTTAACTTCCTTAAGCTTTTTTCCCCTTCTCCTCCAGCCCTTCTCTCTCTTATTTCATCCTTCACTCTCTTCCACTGCTTAGAATACGGTGAAAATCAAGTCTTGGCTGATTTTATAACAAACCTGTGCTTGAGTGCGTCTCGGGCGCAGGACATTTTGGAATCTGTGCCTGCTGGAGCGCTCGGGCATGCAGCAAGCTCTCCCATTCTGAAATCGGTGGTTGTGGGCACTTAGGTACGCGGCAAGCATGCCAGGCCACGGGTCCGACATGCTAGGCCGTGGGTCCGGTGCGCTATAGTGCTGGCTCAGGCAGCAAGCCTGATTTCGTCCAATTTTGTAATTCTTTTCCTTTTTAACATTCTTTTTCACATCTTTAGACCCCAATTTCATTTATATTAACTTAAATAATCGTGATTAATATAAATTAAAAGTCGATCCTTATACCAGGCATTGGCAGTCATAGGTTGTAGTCCGCACGCAACCTTTGGTGCTTGGCCCTATTAGGGGACGTCATATCTTTCATGCATTTGACCCTAATCCATTGACCATGGTTGACTGATGGCACTCATCCTCTTTAAAGGGAGCTGTCACACGCATGCTTGAGAGAGCCCCCTAAGGTTTTGTGTTCGACCGTGTATGGGTCACTCGGTGGCATGACCGTGGTTCTTTGACCATTCATAGCTTGAGTTACTGGTGAAAGACGGTTCACCTGACTTAGAGGTAGTCTAAATCATTCGATTTTATAAAGCAACAAGCAAGAACTCATATGAACAATCAAGAATAAATAAATGATGATTTTATTAATTGAAAGATGATACGTCTTACAAGCACTCCGTATGATGCATGCTAGCCTTACCTGGGTTTGGTGGAGATTTACTGGTATTACTTTTTGAGGTGAGATATGTTCCATGTCCTTAGAACTAGTTTTCCATCCTGGGTACATAGCTTGTACACACCATTTCTAAAGATGAGTGAGACAAAGAACTGTTCCTTCCAATTCAGAGAGAGTTTATTCCTATTAGCATTTTTGCCGGTTACCTCTATACTCCGTAGGACTAGATCCCCCAAGTCAAATTGGCATGCCTTCACCTTCTTGTTGTAGTAACGGATGATTCATTGGTAGTAGGCCATTGTATGTAGGCACGCCGTGTCTCGAGCCTCTTTGAGTAGGTGAAGGTGCTGCTTGAACCTTTGGGAGTTGTTAAACGGGTCAAAGCATTCAACCCGGAGGCTAGGCAGCGCTACTTCTATCGAAATAATTGCTTCAGCCTCGTAGTATAGACTAAATGGTGTTTCACAGGTCGGTAGCATGAATGACAATTCATCAGCCCAGGAGCTCCTAATGTCTTCTAACTTTATCTTCAACCCGTATAGCAACGTACAGTTTGTCACTTCCACTTGCCCATTCGCTTGTGGGTAAGCGATGGAAATGTGAACCATCATTATCCACAGATTCAGGTAGTACTTAGTGAACCGTTTATTGATAAATTGGGTTTCATTATTGGTCACTATGACCTCAAAAATCCCAAACCTGCATACGATACTCTGACGAATAAACTCTATCGTATTCTGCTCAATGATCCGTGCCAATGGGATGCCTTGACCCATTTTATGAAATAGTCAAACTGACTATCATGAACTTCCTTTACTTAAACACTACAGGCAAAGGGCCAAGTATGTCAAGCTCCCACTGTGCGAATGGCCAAGGTGATTGTAGGGCTCATAGCTTTGTGTGCAGCAAATGAGGCATGTTTTCGTGGATCTGACAGTTCTCACAGCTCTTTATGAACTTTAGGGTGTTCATTGAGGGCTAGTAATAACCTTGCTACATAATTTTGAAGGCAAGATTCTTACCCTTGATGTGTGACTCGCAAATTTCGAAGTGTACCTCACCTAATGCGTAATCGGCCTTTTTTAGCATTAGACACATCATGTAGGGGGTTAAGTACCCGTGGCGGGATAAACTCTTGTCTATGATGGTATACCAGCCTATTGTCTTCTTTATACGCTCGGCTTCCCTCTAGTCTTTTGGCAAGACGCTGTCGGCCAAGTACCTACTATATAGGGTCATTCAGTTATGATCACTGGCCACTTGTAGTACTTCACACTCGGGGTCATCTACGCTCGGAGCAGTAAGGATCTCCCGTATGTCCTGGAAGTACTGCTCTGGGTTCCTGATTCTTGCCACCTTCGACAACTAGTCCACCTTCTACTTTCTTCCCTCGAAACATGGATCACTTCAACCTGGTCGAATGCTTAGATCAAGCCCCTTACTCTAGTGAGGTACCTTACGAGTAAAGTATTCGACACCTCAAAATTCCCATGGATTTAGTTGACGATCAATTTTGAGTCACTGTAGAAAAATAGGTTTTTGGTTGAGTATTCCTTTGCTAGTCGAAGCCCAATGAGCAACGCTTTGTACTCGGCAATATTGTTAGTGGATTGGAATTTGAGGGTCATCAAGTACCTTATCTCTGTCCCATTCGGAGTCCTCAAGACTACTCCAACTCCACTGCGTGCTTGTGTCGATTATCCATTGACGCGTAGAGTCCAGGCTAGAGTTTTCTGCTGGTTGGCATCTTCGGAGAGATTGAGGGCATCCGGAATTAGAGTTGTAGTTGCAATAATAAAATCCGTGAGAGTCTGGCCCTTTATTGCTAGCCACGGTCGAAACTTCACGTCGAACTCACCCAATTTGATGGCCCATTTGATTAGTCATCTGGATGCATTGGGTTTCGGCAGGATTGCCTGTAGTAGTTGATTTGTTAGGATAATGATCTTGTGTGCCTAAAAATACAAGCGCAACTTCCTAGCAAAGTAGACAAGCGCTAGAGCGATCTTCTTGGCAAGTGAGTAACGGTTCTCGAGGTGTGTTAGGATCTTATTAACGTAGCACACCGACTATTGTCCATCGAAATTTCATCGGATAAGGACCAAACTTAGCACCATGTCAAAAACTATAAAGTACAAGTATAGCTCCTCACCTTCCTCGGGCGAAGTTAGAAGATGAGGATTGGAAAGGTACTCCTTTAGTTTTTAGAAGACAGCTTCATAGTCGTTTGTCCACTAGAAGCTAGTCACCGTGGTCCCTTTCAGTGCTTTGAAAAAAAGTGGGCACTTCTCTGCAGACTTTTCCAGGAATCGAAAGAGTATTACGAGCCTCTCGATGAGTTTCTGGACTTCCTTCACGATCTGAGGTGGGCTTACATCGAGGATGATCTTTATCTTCTCAGGATTCGCTTCAATTCCTCATTGTGAGACAATAAAACCCAAAAACTTTCCCGATGTCATACCAAATGCACACTTGATCAGATTTAGCTTCGTCTGGTGTGCCTAGAGAACTCCAAAGACCTCGTCCAGGTCATGAATATGGTCTACAGTGGCCTTGGTTTTGATGAGCATGTCATCCATGTATGTCTCCATATTCTGACTGATCTGCCCATCAAATATCACAAGCCGCTGATAGGTCACTTAGGTATTCTTTTGGCTGAAGGGTATGACCTTATAGCAGTACATCTCCTAGTTGGTCATTAAAGAAATATACTCTTCATCGTCCGGGCTTATCACAATCTAGTTGTAGTCCAAGTAGGCATCTATGAAACTTAGCAGCTTGTGGCCGAACGTGAAGTCCACCAGCAGGTCAATTCTTGATAACAGAAAGCTATCCTTGGAGCATGCCTTATTCACTTTGGTAAATTTGACACTCATTCGCCATTTTCTTGACGAGGACCATGTTAGACAGCCAATTTAGGTATTAGACATCCCTAATGAACGCTACATTGAGTAGCTTTTTTACTTACTCACGAATGGTAATCAATTTTCCAAAGGAGTGATTCCTACGTTTTTTCCGAACAGGCTTATGATCAAATTTGAGAACAAGATTGTGGACTATTACTCTGTTCAGTATTCCTGACATGTTTGCAGGTGTCACGTCTCACATTTTATTTCTACAGCTTAATTATTATTATCATATTAATATATGATAGATTCTATAGACATACCCAGAATCCCTAAGAATACCACAATATCGGTGGCGATAATATAGTACTATAGAGTACGTTGTTGGGTGGGTCTTGGTTAAGAAAGATATCTGTTAAAACCCCAAACTCATCTCATAAAAATTTACGAAAGTATACAAGAAAACCATAAGGGTTTACGGAAGCACGAACATCACCATAACATAATACATTCTTGTGACACCTATAAAGTTTACAAGTTTATATATAATATATATATGTTATGGATTAGCTTGCTAAATGTTCCAATTGAATATTGGACCCCGCTTGGATTAAGTTGGATTGCGAGTAGAGTGGGGCGACCTCTCAATCTTGATCCACGCACTGCTCGGATAAATTATATGCATGCTGCAAGGATCTGCGTGGAGGTGGGTAGGGATGACATTCTCCCTGGTAAATTTCGGGTATCTGTTGGAGCAGAGATGTCTTCATCGACAGTTGAGGTGGAGGTCGTCTATCATTGGAAGCCAAATTGTAACTTGCTTGACTGCAATTCCAATTAGAGTTGCTCTGTACAGGAGGCCATGGGTCCGAAGGCTGAGCATAAAGTTTCTTCATTGCCACTGGAGCCTGGTGGCAATGGGGTTGGATGTGGGACTTCCCTTTCGAGTCCTCTGGCTTTTGTCCAAACTGAGTTTGGCTTGAACCTGAGGCCCGATTCTGACCTTATTTCAGGGCCTTCTTCTGGTTCTGTTGGTGTTGCTGCTGGCTTTAAGGAGGAGTCTACAGCCCTTAAGGATCTGGTTGTAGTGGAGATGGAAAGTGGCCTTGTTGAGCAATCGGCCCTAGCTTTTGAATTTTCTGGGGTTGTGGAGGAGCTCTCACCTGCTGAACCTGAGGCTTCAATTGCTATTGAAAAGGTGCCTGTGGATTCTATTTCAATTTCTCCTGAGGAGAAAGTGGAAATTCTGGTGAATTCAACGCCAGCTTCTGGAATGTCTGGAAGGTCGAAGGATCATTCCCTGGATTCAGATTTGAATTCGGCGCCTCAGGAGGGCGCTGGTGCTGCTTCTGGCAATATCTCTTCCAGTGACGTTGGATCCATCTCATTGCCTCTCCAGGCTGATGCAGACCCTCAATCTAATCTGGATGCTGTTGGCTCAGTTACAGATTCATTAGATTTGCAGTTCGATTCAATGACCCTGTTTAAGTCAAGTGAAGGTAATCCTGCTTTTTCTCCTACTATTAGGAATCCAGGATTGCATTCCTTGGATGTGTGCTCAGACTCAACCCCTGAATCTAACGCAAGAATAACTAGGAAATATCATCTGGATCAGTCCAGACTTGACGAGGAGCCTGTGAAATCTATGGTCGTTGAGCCCGGAATCCATGGGTTTCATGATTCCCCCCCTGGAATAGGTTTCAATCAAGCCAAGGCTGTGGTGGAGCGAAATAAGGAACCTTTGAGTGTGGCCCTTCTGTGTATGTTTTTGGGCCAAGACATTCAGAACCACTTTAAATCTCTCGTCCCGGAGCAAAGATACAAAGTGTTGGGATTTTTGGACAGGTGTTGGTGTGTTTCTTCCAAAAAGACTAGGGATATGTTCAATTCATCCTTTCCGAGGGATGAGGCAAAATTGTCTTACTCCTCGGATGCTCAATTGGGCGCCCTCCAACTTTTGTTGGCCGCAGATTCTTCTAAACCTATCATTGACAGCTTAGCCCCTGATGAGAAGTAGGCTGTGTTTGGTTCGCTTTGTTTCATTCTGGAATCGAAATCATTCTGTCATCCTGGTCATTTCAGCAATTTGGAAGAACATGTAGCTGGCATCCATGTTCTTCAAAGGGACCGGGACCTGGACTCTCCCATGGATAAATCACTTAATGCCATTGAAGAGTTTGCCGTGCAATTTGATCCCTGGAAGCCCAAAAAATTCTGAAAAAGGGTAAATCTGCTTCCAATAAATCCATAGGTCCCTCCGGTACGTAAGTGGCTCGACTTTTATGTAGGGGGCCTCTTTTGGTGCTTTCCCTGATGGCTTACAATAGTTGTGGCACCATCTATAACTACAACTACCGTGTATTGGATCCACTGTGGTGTTCTGTAAAGAATGGCATGATGGTCCATGATGTTGTTTTTTTTGGCGTCTTCTGATGTTCCAAGCTGCTCGGGCTACTGTCTTCATCTTGGCTGCTTGGCCATTGATATGGCTGTGCTGATGTAGCCCTGTTTTCTGAATTGGAGTTGCTGTTGATAAATGACCGGAGTGGCCATGTGTCTTATGAGACCGGAGTGCCTTCAGTACACAAAAGCCGGAGTGGCCATATGTGTGATGAGGACGGACTGCCTTTGTACACTCAAAGGCCGGAGTGGACTTGGAGTATGTATTTTGAGGCCGGAGCTGGCTTTAGCGGTGTGCCTTTTGTATTTAGAGGCCGGAGTGCCTTAAGTATAAGGCACTTTAGCATCTTGGTGGACGAAGCGGCTTGATGAGTCCGGAGTCCATTTGACCGAAGTGGCCTTGTGCTTTTTGAAGGGCGGAGTAGTTTACGCTCTCTTTCAGGACGAAGTGGCCTTCCGTCTCTTGAAGGCCGGACTGGACTTGCGTCTTTTGAGGCCGGAGTGGCCTTGTGCCTTTCAAAAACCGGAATTGATTTTCACTCTTGGAAGCCAGAGTGATTTGTGAGTCGCTTAATAGCCGGAGTGAATTAAGGCCGAAGTCGAATTGTGCCTCTTAAAGGCCTTTGTGATTTAAGGCCAGAGTTGAATTGTGCCTCTTCATGCTGGAGTTGCCTTCCGCATTTTGAAAGTCGGAGTGATTTGTGGCGCCTTGAAGGCCAGAATGGCCTTGTGCGTCTTTAAAGCCGGAGTAAACTGTGAGAGACTTGAGGGCCTAAGTGGCCTTGTGCCCCTTAAGGCCGAAGTGGCCTTATGCCTTTTAAAAGCCGGAGTGGCTTTTAATGTGCCGATTTGGATCTGTGTTTCAAGTGCGTTTCAAATGTCGATTTGGATCCGCGTTTTGAATGTCGATCTTGATATTGTAATTTTTCTTAATGACTTTTGTCATGGCTACTCTGTTTGTATCATCTGATGTATCAACGTGTTCTGGGTATGCTCTAGCACTTATGCTTTATCCCCAAGTCAGAAAAATATTTGGTGATAAATCATAGTTTGTAAATTTTTTCTCCCATTAATCCAAATTTACTTACTTACCAAAAAAAAATTATTTCAATCTCTATTTCTGTTCATTAGGTATGAACTCCTGTGAAATATCTAGAGAATAAGAAAATATTAAGAAAGTGAGTTAAATACTCAATAAGATACAATATATTCATAGATATGCATATTATACTGCAATAGATCATAGAAAGGAATAGAAATCATGATACATGT
>JAODPA010050614.1:0-11574 GCA_025585075.1 Nepenthes mirabilis | reverse complement strand
TGTTTTTATACCAGTTAAAATATTCTCATCCTTTATTTATATAGAATTTTTTCTTAAACTTTTCTTCAAATTTATGACAAGTAAAAATACATGAATATGTAAGAATATTTTTAAGAACATGCATGAAGTGTATCACAAAATTTACAACACGTATAAGCTATAATTTTAGGAAGTTGCAATAATTCAGACATGTAGGAACATATATCTAAAAATTAAGACATGCAGAAGTATTTAAACATGATTTGTCAACAAGAAAAAAATAGGTTTGTGATGCGTTATGGATTCAAATTTTGAACAAATTCGGGTTGCGTTGATCGTTTGAATTCGGCTTCGTCCAATGAGTCTAAATCTTGCACACCATTACAACAAATGAGAGGTCAGGTGACGGCGGAAGGTCATCCCATTAAAAACACTTCGATACTCAAGTTAGTAAATAGCCTTCGAATCTAGAAGGTAAAAGAAATGAATGGAATGAGAATGCTGAGAATGTGTTTGGGACGGTGGGCTGTGATGTTGAGAGAGGCTTTCGCAGGCTCGTGAGGAGCGTCAACTCTTAACACTGTGTTTGTTGGGAATGTGGTGACATAGAGCGAATTGTTCACTGAAAGCGTGAGAGCTTTGCAGTAGAAAGAGAAAACTTGATGGTGAAGGCGACTGTGTGCGAGTAGTAAGGGCGTTTTTGTCTGAGATTGAATACTTGCATTGGAGTGTGAACTCCGTGGGCTTTTATAGCTATACTACCGGGCGGCCTTTCTTGGACAGGAAAGCTTGATTCCTGCGCTCTATTGGGACGACTTTCTTTCTTGGCGTGGGAGTTTTAATGACAGTAATGGCTCCTTGGGCAGATTGCTTTTCCTCTACGTTTTGTAATCGTTAGGGTTTACTATAGATAGGAAGAGAATCTGGCGCTTTCCTTTTGAAACATGTGTTGAATCTGTTGGTAATTATTATAATGGAGATTGCCTTCTGAGAGAGTGCAAAATCAAGGAAAAAGACCGTTGCTGGTCAAAGACAGAGGTGTGGGCCAGACTGGGCCTAGCCCACCTGAGGCTGGCTCTTAGGTCGGCCTATTGTAGCACTTCTAGTCAACAGAAATATTAATCATCTCTGTGAGCCAATTATCCGTCCTATTATCAAATTTTACTGGTCTACTTGGCCTTTCGTTTGGTTAACGACTAGCGTTAACCGTCTGGGCACATATGGGCCTTTGTGGATGTGGGTCGTTCCTCCTTCTTGGGCCAACTCACTATGGGTGTACCCATCACTAGCCCCCCATACCAGTGATCTGGACTCTGATCTTCGTCATGTTCATGACAGGATGTGCTTGACTAGAAAACCTTGATGAAGAAGCCGGCCGCCAAGATCTGCTGAATTGGTGGAGAAAGCGTTAACCGAAATTGTTGACTGTCTAGGTCAAAGCCCGAATAACTTCTGAAAGAAAAGTTGGCTAGATTCGTTGACCACCCAAGCCAGAAATCTGGAGGACTTTTGAAGGAAGAGTTGACCGAATTCATTGACTGTCTAGGCCAAAATCTAGATAACCTATGGGAGTTGAAACGACGCGCCATCAACAACCGGCTTGTTAGTCGAAAAGGTGGCCACGTGTCTTTACATGGTGTATTCACGATCCCGATAACTAATGTGCCAAATGATCTAATTCGACTACGCCTGTTGAGAAGACAACACGTGTTAGCAATGATGGGTGCACGTTCCCGAGATGGTTAACTTCTCTGACATTCACACTACCCTTTAAGTTGTTTGTCCATCTTACTTTTAAATTTCCCACGTTTTCCTTCATCTTTCCTAAGAAAATTCTAAGTGTCCTGCAAATTTTTTTTGGTTCCATATCCATGGCTTCCGTTACATAGATAGCTTCAACCCTCACAGAGACTGATGTGAAGGAGTTGTACATGGAGTACAATATCCCCAAGGCAATTGCCTTCTAAGTTCCTAGCAAGGATGACAGGGCGTGCTCGTCGCCCGAAGGCTATGTCACCATTTATGAGGCCCACTTGAGGAGTGGGCTGTGCCTTCCTGTCCCCAATGAGTTACTAAGATTCTGATTACCCTTAGAGTCCCTATCGCATTGTTCTAAGCTAATGCTGTGCGGTACCTGTGCACGTTATGTATTTTTCTTTGTTAGCATACAAAGAGGCTGATAGTGGAGATGGTGAGGGTTCTATTCAAGTTTAATCAGGGAGCA
The DNA here is from genome assembly GCA_025585075.1 of Nepenthes mirabilis. Taxonomy (NCBI): domain Eukaryota; kingdom Viridiplantae; phylum Streptophyta; class Magnoliopsida; order Caryophyllales; family Nepenthaceae; genus Nepenthes; species Nepenthes mirabilis. The sequence continues at coordinate 9,371 of JAODPA010050614.1, read as the reverse complement.
GAGTGAATTTTTCTAACCCCACATGGTGGTCATTAGACTAGCACCGCCATATACGAATCCCTAAATAATTGGAAGAATTGGTTCTTTTTTATTCATGTGGACGAGTCCTGGTCGTCGTCCAGGGAGTGGGGTAAGGTGTCCAACATTTATATTGGGACTTCTACTGACGAGGAGACGAAGTCTTGGGAGCCACTGTTTAATTTGGTGGAGGGCAACCTTGACGACTTCTGGAGGGATCATCTGGTCTCTCGTGCTAAGGCCAGGAAGTCGAAATGGGATCCGCTCTCGTCGGAGTAGAGGATGAGGACGCCTTCCCAAAAGAGGAAGGCGGGCACCATCGTGATCGGATCTGCTGGAGCGCCATCCAGTGTGGGTCTCCCATAAGTCTAAGATAGAAAAGGGCGGTGATGCCTTCTTCTTCCTCTTCTACTGAGCCAGGGAATGTTCTGACGGGTCAGTTTGTCGGAGTAGGAGATAGCTCCGGCATAGATGGTAAGAAATCTACCGTTGAGGCTTATAGGGCTAGACTGCGCTCCTCCATTGGCGGTGTCATTCTGGCCCTGTGGCAGTCGGAGCACCTGGTGTCATTGGAGCCTTCTACGGAGCCCTTAGTGGAGCGGGTTGTTAATCTGCCGGAGGAGACATCAGTTGGGGAACCTAAGGAGGCACCTGCAGAGCCTCCTGTTGCGCCAATTGCCATATTATCTGAAGAGCCTGCTTTTGGGGAACTTCAGGAGGGGCAAGAAGTGCCAACCGCCGGAGAGCCTCAATTAGCAGTTGGTGTTAGTGCTGAGTTTGCGGAGGAAACCGCCGTCGGAGAGCTTGTGGGCACGGAGGACCTTACGGCGGAGCTACCGGGGGAGTCTACGACGGAGGCCACTGTCAGGCCTGTTCAGGAGGGTTCCACTTTTAGTCCTCTACCGCTAGGGCCAATGTCTTGTGTCTGGCTAGAAAGGCCGATACACAGGATTTGGCAGGTAAACTCTCACAACTTGCTTTTTCTTCAATTTTGCCATTGTTGACACTTATCATTTTTGCAAGGAGATAGTTTCTAGCGCCGTTATTAAGGTGCTTAACCAATGATGCCTGGTAATCTCTGACCGGGACAAGGAGATCGCCTGGCTCAATGAGGAGTTGGAGCTGATGAAGGTGGAGTACCTGGAGGATGTAGTCACCTTAGAGTCTGTGTTGGCCAGCCTAGAAGTAGAGAATGCTAGGCTGAAAGAGGAGAACATTAGCTTGAGAGAAGCTGTGGTGACCTGCCTGGTTGAGGAGAACGATAAGTTAAAAGAGTATAACATCCACCTGAAAGAAGAGGTTGACCGGGCTACGTAGTGCATTGATCAGCTTGCGAGGCAGATGATCGTATTGTAGAATGAGTTGACTACTCGTATTCGTCCCATGAGGTCTCCAACATGCTAGTGGCACGGTTGTGGGAGGGTGTCAATCGTAGCTGGTGCATTGCATGACTCATTGATCCTAATTTTCCAATTGAGTTTCTCAACCTAGAAAACCGTTTTGCCTAGTGTCGCGAGAGCCTTATGGGGGATCCCCAGAGCGGTCAAGGGTCGCTAGCGCCTTCTCCTGGGAGCTCCGCTCCTCCATAGTTTTTTTTGTACTCCTCGCTTTCGGATGTAAATACACTGCATGTAATAAAACAAACGACTGTCTTATTATTGTTGCGTATTCCACCTTCGTTGCCGTTTTTTGAATAGTTTGCTATGTTGTCTAGTCAACTTGGCGTATTACACACAAGTTGGTCGTCTTCCTTAAGGTGTTATTGATGCTTTTTTCAAGTTCTTGAGTCCTTGAGAAGACACCAGGGCAGGTCTTGACGATGCGACAAGCCTAATCTATACTCGTGTGCTAGTAGAGGTATGGTGGCGCTGCTCAAGTATTGACTTGGGCAGCTAGCTTTTGGGAGGAGTGCATTACTCCTGTCGACCGTCATTGACTGATCACGCTATCTCCTTGTAAAGGAGGTTGTCACGTGTGCTACTTGACCCCTCTAAGATTTTGACTACGAATGGACTATTTGGTTGACCAAGATTTAGATACGACTGTTTATGGGCCGCCTAAATGACCAATGTTTAAATATGATAACTTATGGGTTGCCTGGATGATCGGGGTTTAAGTACAACACCTCATGGGCCGCCTGGATGACCACGATTTCAATACGACTACTTAGGGCCGCTCGGATAACTGGAATTTAAATACGACCGTTTATGATCCGCCTGGTTGACCAAGGTTTAGTAACGAGTAGGTGAAAACCCACCTGATTTAGGGGCAGTCTAGATCGTTTATCCCTTAAACATACAAAGCTAACATACAAATATGGACACACAAATATAGAACATGAAAAATAACATAATACACATGGAAAAATACTTCTTTTGTTGATTAGGAACAATATATACATATGATTACAAGCATACACGTGGATGACCTTCCTGGACCCTTACTGGAAGTAGTGTTTGGGGTGGATCGCGTTCCATATCTGCGGAACCAATTTGCTGTCCTGGGTCCAGAGTTTGTATGTTCTGTTCCGCAAGACGGCGGAGATAAAGAAGAGCCCTTCTCAGTTTGGGGAGAGTTTATTCCGGTTGGCAATTTTATCCATAACCTTGATGCTTCACAATACCAGGTTTCTAACGTCGAACTGCCGTGCTTTTACCTTCTTATTATAATAGTGGGCGATTCATTGTTGGTAGGCTGCAGTCTGTATCTTGTTAGCGTTGCGGGCTTCCTCTAACAAGTCTAAATGTTCCATGATTTTTGACCATAAAACTTGAGAGCCCGATCTCAACCAGGATTACTGCTTCAGTCTCGTAACAGAGACCGAAGGGCGTCTCGCGAGTTGGCTTCTTTAGAGTAGTTCGGTAAGACGAGAGGACGGAGGGTAGCTCATCTGCCCAGAAGACCCCTGTGTCCTCCAACTTTGTTTTAAGGCTGTAAAGTTGTGTGTGATTTGTAACCTCCACCTGTCCATTCGCATGAGGGTATGCCACTAAAGTATGGATTAACGTGATGCCTAGGCTAGTGCAATACTTAGTGAAGAATTTTTCTGAGAATTGGGTTCCATTGTCAGTCAAGATGACCTCAAAAATGCCAAATCTGCTGACTATATTTTGGCGAACGAATTCGAGAGCGTTGTGCTCTGTGATCTTGGCCAGTAGGATGGCTTCTGCCTACTTGATGAAATAGTCGATACCCGCGTTAATAAACTTCATTTGTTCTGTTGTGATGGGAAATGGGTCGAGAATGTTAAGTCCCCATTGCGCGAAGGGCTAAGGAGCCTGGAGGGATTTCAGCGTAGTAGGCGGCTAGTCGAGAAGATTGCCCTGAAGTTGATAGTTCTCACACCTCTTTATAAATTCAAGCGCAAATCCAAAGGTGGACTTTGTCTAGGGCGTAGTCGGCCTCCTCAAGAGTGAGGCAACGGAGGTATGGAGTAAAATAACCACGACGATATAGCCGTCTATCGACCACGGTGTACCAGCCGACCGTCTTCTTGATCCACTTGGCTTCTTTCGCGTCTTCTGGGAGTGCTCCGTCTGTCAGGTATCTTCGGTATGGTATCATCCAATTTTTTACTTCGGAGATATGCATCGCTTCCTGTTCCTCTATGTTGGGAACGCTCAGAATCTCCAGCATATCCCTCGAGTATTGCTCTGGGTTTTCGGTTGCCACCGCTCTGGTAAGTTGCTCCACCTTCTAGTTCTTAGTTCTAGGAAAGTGGACAAGGGTTAGTCTATCAAATCTCTAGGCAGCTTCCTTCACCTTGGCCAAGTATTTGGCTAGGTGTGGGTTGCTCGCCTCGAAACTCCTGTTAACCTAATTGACGACCAGTTTAGAGTCATTGTAAACAGTCAGTCGCTTAGCTAAATACTATTTATCCAGTCTTAATATGGCTAACAGGGTTTCATACTCGACAACATTGTTGGTGGTCAGAAAGTCAAGTTTGAGTGAGTACTTTACCTTAAACCCATCTCGGGTCCTTAAGACCACTCCGGCGCCGCTGCCTGAGTCTATAGACGATCCGTCCACGTTAAGAACCCATTCCAATTCTTCTTCGCACTGTCCTACATCTTTAGTGGGTTGTTTTTCGAGAATTGGTGTTGTGGTCTCGACTTGGATGTTGGCCAGAGTCTCCCCCTTAATGGTTGGTTTGGGTCGAAATTTGATGTTGAACTCTCCTAATTTGATTGCTTACTTTACAAGCCGTTCAGAAATATCAAGTTTTTGGAGAATGCTCTTCAGAGGCTGGTCAGTGAAGATAATCATGCGATGAGCCGAAAAGTAATGTCTCAGCTTTCGGGCGGAGAAGATTAGTACTAAGGCTAACTTTTCTGCGCGTGGGCTGCGCGTTTCTGGGCTGGTCAACGTCTTGCTCACATAGTAGACCAGCCACTAAGTGTTAAAGTCCTGGCACACGATGATAGAATTGAGGGCTACCTCTAACATTGCTATGTAGAGGTATAACTCATCTTCATCCTTGGGTGACGTTAGTAATGGTGTACAGGTCAGATAATGCTTCAATTCGTCGAAGGCTACCTGGCACTCTACTGTCCACTAGAATTCATTCACTTTTGTCCCCCTTAGAGCTTTAAAGAAAGGCTGATACTTGTCCCCTGACTTAGTTAAGAAGAGGGATAATGTCGCCAGTCGTTCGGTTAGCCGCTGGATATCTTTGACACTCCGTGGCTGAGCCATGTTCGCGAGGGTCTTGATCTTCTCTGAGTTTTCCTCGATCCATTGTTGAGAAATGATAAGACCCAAGAACTTCCCTGAGGATACTTCGAAGACTCATTTAACTGGATTCAGTTTCATTTGATATGCGTGGAGCACCTCGAAAGATTCAGTCAGATTTCGAATATGGTTGCGGGAGGTCTTGCTCTTGACGAGTATGTCGTCGACATATATCTCCATATTATGACCAATCTGCTTTTTAAACCTCTTGTTTACGAGCCGCTGATAAGTGACACCCGCGTTCTTTAAACTAAAAGGCAGGAATTTATAGTAATAAGTACCTTGGTCCGTCATGAACGAAGTGTGCTCTTTGACCTCGGGGCTCATTCAGATCTGGTTGAAACTCGAGTATGCGTCCATAAAGCTCAACAGCTCGTGCCCGGAGATGGAGTCCACCAACAGGTCGATCATGGGTAAATGGAAGCTCTCTTTTGGCTAGGCTTTGTTAACGTCGGTAAAGTCGATGCACATTCATCATTTTTCGCTACTTTTCTTTACCAGGATGACGTTGGAGAGCCAATCCAGGTATTGAATTTCTCTGACGAAGCCGGCGTCCAGCAGCTTCTTTACCTCTTCTGCGGTAGCGATCACCTTTTCTAAGGAGTGGTTTCTCCGCTTCTGCCTGACGAACTTACGGCTAGGATTGAGGCCCAACTTGTGGACCATTACTCCGGTCGGAATCCCTGGCATGTCAGTGGGAGCCTTTGCAAAGACGTCAGTGTTTTGTCACAAGAACGTGATCAGCTCGTCACGTAGGGTTCCGGTAAGTAAGCTGCCAATTTGTATGCACCATTTCGGGTCCTCCGGGCTTAGTGGGATTAGATCGTTTGCCTCACCAGATTGCGCTTGTTGTAGAGTTGCCTCGTATTGATGGTCGAGTTCTCTTGCCGACTTGGTGTTGCCACTCAGGGTGATCTAGGACATGTAGCATGTCTGCCTAATGACCTAGTCACCCAACATTTTGCCCACACCGCATGCCATTGGAAATTTCACCTTAAGGTGGGATATCAAAATGACGACTCCAAACGCTGTTAGGCATGGACGGCCTAATATAGTGTTGTAGATGGAGGGTAAGTCAACCACCAAAAAGGTGAGTGTACGACTCGCTGTTCATGGGTATGTGCACAATGTGACCTCCAACTGGATTGTCCCTTGGACGGGCACTGATTCATTGTTAAGGCCGTACAATGGGCTGTCGGTAGGTTTTAACTGACTCTTTTTTAAATTAAGTTTAAAGAACGCGTCAAGATAAAGTAAATCGCGTGAACTTTTATTATCAATAAATACTTGTTTCAACTGGTAGTCGACGCTACCGTTCGAAACGAGCGCTGATACAATAGGGGATCTGCATGGGGGGAGACTACATGTTCCAAGTTATTATCGCCAAAGCTAATGACATTGTCTTTAGTGCGCTATTTCTTCCTCCCAGTCTACTGTTCCTTGTGGTTCGCTGGAGTCTTGGCCTGTCCAGTAATGATCATATTAACCACTCCTACTGTGATCCAATTCCGTGGAGGGGAAGGATCTGACCCTTCATCGCTCACAGTGTCAAAAATTTGGCCAGCGTTCCTGATGAACTTGGTGAGATGGCCTCTTCGGATCAACTCCTCGATCTCCCGCTGAAGAGTTTTACAATTATCCGTGGAGTGTTTAAGAGATCGATGGAAATCACAGTATTTGGCTGGATTTCCTCTTTCCGCTTTTTTAAGTGGTTTTGGCCACTTAAGAAATTTCTCCCCACGAATCTGCATGAGAATATTCGAACGCGTATCAGTCAGAGGCGTCAAGTTGATCGGCCTGTAGTCCTTATGCTCTGGTGGTTTGGTCCTGTGATGCTTTTTGCGGGGGTGGTCACCGCAGTTGTACTTCCTCTTTCCCTCAGTTGGGAATGAACGAGGCTGTTCGGTCCGCTCGGGACACTTAGCCTCGTTGGTCTCCTCTGCTACTGCATAAGCCTTGATGATAAACTCCGCCTCATAGAGGGTTTGCGGATTCTTCTGCGCCAAGTGCCTAAAGAAGTCTCTATATGTCAGCGCAGAGAGGAAACTGTCAAGTTTCGTCTCCTCCGTGAGCCTGGGGATCCATCTAACTTCTGTCACGAAGCAATCTAGAAACTTTCACGGTTTCTCTCCTTACTTCTGGTTGATGTGGGAGAGGTGCCAAAACTGCTTCTGTTCTCGACGGCTGGAGGCGTATTGCGCCAAGAAGAGATTAGTTAGCTCCCTGAAACTCCCAATGAAACTTGAGGGGAGGTGATGAAACCATATGCGAGCATCTCCCTTCAACATAACTAGGAAGCAGCAATACATCGCTGCATCCTCCAACCCTTGTAAACTCAGATGGGTGCGAAAATAATTGAGGTGATCCGTAAGATCAGCGCTCCGATCATATGAGTCAAGGAGTGGTGTTTTGAACTTCATCAGTATAGGACGGTTCAAGATTTTCGCCATGAAAGGAGATCGGTCAAGATCTATCGCGTGCTCATCGTCTTTGAACACGTGGTTCCAAATCTACCCCAGCCTTTGATTTGCCTAAGCAGCATTGCCTAATTTTTTGGAGTAGAGATAAGTACTCAATTTTGTTCTTTCTCTGGGGTGGCACATAGCCGGCCGGCTACTGCTGCCAGTGGATTCGATGACTCGGGAGGCTCCCTCCTGAGCCTGGGTCCTGGTCGATTTATCGAGGGTTCTTTCGTTCTGGACTTTCTTCTAGAGTCATCCTGTCCGATCGCTCTTCAAGCCTCTGACGGCTTTGAGCGTACGAGGCTTCTAGAGGCTGATTGCTGGCTGGTCTTCTGGACTTCTTGGCCGGCTTCTTCTTCTTCTGACCTCCTCTCTTGGAGGTCGGAGTAGGAACTACTGTGGGCAGAGCCCCCTGTCATGTGTGCTCCTGATGAGAGTAGAGTATTTGGAGCATCTTGTTTGTTTTCTGTATGTGTTCCACTAGATTTTAAAAGAAGGGTTCAGGCACCTCGTTGATCGTCCTGTTTATCATGGTACCGGCAGCGTGGTCCTAGTAGGGCGAGGTCATGCATCTGGTGAGGTAACGCATCTGGCGGGCTCGCTAGCTTGTACTCTTGTGTTCACTATTTTGATTGAAGATGTTGTCTTAGGGGGTGAGGCTGAGAAAAGTTTTGGAGAAAAGTGGTTGGCATTTTATAAGTATTTTTCACAGATAGCGCCAATGATGCATTCTGGATCCAAGTTTTGAATAGATTCGGGTTGAGTTGATCATCTGATCTTGGCTCCATCCACTGAGTATGAATCCTACACACCACTATAATAAACGAGAGATCAAGTGACGATGGGAGATTGTTTCACCGAAAATACTCCGATACTTAAATCAGTAAACAGTCTTCGAATCCATAATGTAAAAGAAATGAATCGAACGAGAATGCTGAGAATATGATTGGGATGGTGGGCTGCTCTCGTTGAGAGAGGCTTTCGCAAGCTCGTGAGGTGCGTCGGCTCTTAACACCGTGTTTGCTGGGAACGTGGTGACAAAGAGCGAATTGTTCATTGAAAGTGTGAGAGCTTTGTAGAAGAGAGAGAGCTTGATGAGATTGAATGCTTGCCTTGGAGTGCGAACTCTATGGGCTTTTATAACTATGCTGCTAGGCGGCCTTTCTTGGACAAGAAAGCTTGATTTTTGCGCTCTGTTGGGATGGCTTCCTTTCTTGGCACAGGAGCTTTAATGGGGGTAACAACTCCTTGGGCATATTACTTTCTTTCTGTATTTTGTAACCGTTAGGGTTTACTACAGACAGGAAGAGAATCTGGTACTTTCTTCATGAGATGTGCACTGAATCTGTTGGTGATCGTTACAATGGAGATTGCCTTCTGAGAGAGCGCAAAATTAGGGAAGAAGACTGTTGCTGGTCGAAGACGGAAGTCTAGTTTGGCCCACGTGAGGCTGGCTCTTAAGCTAGCCCACCTAAGGTTGGCTCTTAAGTCGGCCTGCTGTAGTACTTCCGATCAATAGAAATATTGACCGTCTCTGTGAGCCAGTTATCCGTTCTGTTGTCAAACTTTGTGGGTCTACTTGGCCTTTCGTCTGGTTAATTGCTGGTGTTGACCGTCTGGGCAGATATGGGCATTTGTGGATCTAGGTCATTCCTCTTTTTTAGGCCAACTCATTATGAACGTATTCATAGTTTTAATGTACTTGCCTTATATTTAAAATTAACCAAAATCTTCATAAATTTTATTTGAATTTTCCTTCTCTAACCTTCTCTTGCTCCTTCTCTAACTTTATCTTTCTCTCTCCACTTTGGAATTCGTAGAAAATGATTGAAATTGGTCAAAGGTAGACTTTAATAGAAAATTTGGGTATGTACACCTATTAGGCGCACATTAAATGCTAAGATGAAAACCATATAATACATTGGCGTCCATTAAGCATATATCAGGCGTTTACATTTTATCTCAAATACATTTATATTTTTTTCGAGCGCGAATATTTTGTCTAAAATACTCATGAGCCCCCTAAATACATCTTTGTTGTCTAAAATACGCATGTGGGTGCATTAGGCACTACTCAAGTATCACTCAGTATGATATAACCTAATCAGAATATTAACTTTGATTCAAAATTTTATTTGACCTTAATATTTTTATTAATTT
>JAODPA010050603.1:0-11574 GCA_025585075.1 Nepenthes mirabilis | reverse complement strand
TCACAGTTGATAGTGAAGTATGATTATACTTACTGAGCGATAAGCTCACTCTTGCTATCTATTATTTTTCCTCTCAGATAAAAGCCTTTAGCTGCTGCTGAAGAGATAGAACAAGGACAGGCTTGCTTGGTAGCTAGACAGACATCAAGTGCAGTAAGGATTTGGGCATAAAGCTTGATCGAATATGAATAGCCACTCAAGATCGGGTATGGATCGTGGTTATTATTTTACAGATTGCTTCCGCAGTTCATGATATCATAGTATGCTTCCGCACTTTCTTTTGATGTTTCAAGGTTTAGGTTATTAGATGGCATCTCTCTATACCTAATACAGTACGGTCAGGATACTATATAGAAGCCATAAATAATATGGCAAATTGAGAGATCCTGTGAAAAGTATGCTTAACCTATTTAACTCGGTTGTTTATCGGTCTTTTGTCCAATTATAGAGAAAACTCTGGACATTATTGAAGTCTTATTGACGAAGGGTTATTTAAGGAAATAACCTGGTTCATCACAGTATTCGCAAAGAACGTAGTGGCAAAGAGAGAGAGAGAAAGCGTTTGTAGTTTGATGCAAGTGAGTTCTCTGCAGAGAGCTTTTGTTGGCAAACCAAAGCGTGCCTTGAAATGAGGACTCCATAACTTTTTATAGTCGCTGTATTGACCGACCTTCCTTGTGCAGAAAGGTTTAATTCCCGTGCTTTGTTGAACTTGCTGCCTTTTCTGGCGTAGAGCTTTTATGGCAGTAATGGTCATTGTCTTGATTGTTTTCCTTCTGCGTTCTACAACCGTTATGATTTATTGCAGACAAGAGGAAGATTCTGGCGCTTTCCTTTAAGGATACATATTAAATCTGCTGATGACCGTTACACTTGAGATTGCCTTCTGTGGAGAGCGCGAAAATAGGGGAGAGGACCATTGCTAGTCGCAGACGGCCGTGTGGACCAAATTGGGCTTAGTCTACTTGAGGCCTGATTTTCAGACAATCAGTTAGACCTGCTGCCGGTCAACGAAAATATTGATCGTCTCAAGAGTAAGTCGTCTGTCCTAGTCTTGGGTTTCTTCTTGCTTACTTAGCCTTTTGTCCTGTCAACGGTGGGCGTTGACTGTCCAGGTGCAAATGGGCCATTGTGCATCTAGGTCGTTCCTCCTTCTTTGGTCAACCCTTTATTGGCGTACCCATCACTAGCCCCCCATACTGGTGGTCAGGGACTCTAGCCTCCAACATGTTCAAGATGGGTCGCCAGTGGTTGGGTCATCCGCCTGAGGTGACTTGGCGAAAGAATCGGCGGAGACTCTTGGTCCGTTGATCATGTTGCGTGCAGTTGCTAACCATCAAGATTGGGAAAACTGACTTGGAAGATCATTGACCAGATTCGTTGACCACATTGGCTAGAATCCGGACGACTGGTGAAGGAAGCACTGACCAAATTTGTTGACCACCTTAACTAAAATCCGAAGGATTGGTAAAGGAAACGTTAACCGGATTCATTGACGGTCAAGGCCAAAACCAGGAGAACAGCTAAAGAAAGTGTTGACTAGATTCATCTAGGTCAAAATCTAGAAAACAGCTGAAGGAAGTGTTGACCAGACTTGTTGATTGTTTAGGCCAAAATCCGGAGAGCAGCTGAAGAAAGTATTGATCGAATTTATTGACCATTTAGGCCAAAATCCAAAAAACAGTTGAAGGAAGTGTTGATCGAATTTGTTGACCATCTAAGCCAAAATCTGGAGAACAACTGAAGAAAGTATTGGTCAGATTTGTTAACAGTTTGGGCAAAATCCGACGGACTGGTCGAAGTTGAAATGACACGCCATCATGCCGTCGTACTGTCAGTTGAAAGGTTGGCCACGTGTCTGCATGTAGTAAATTTGATATCCTGATAATTAATGCGCCAGAGGATCTGATTCGACTGCACCAGTTCAAGAAGTGACATGTGTCAATAATGATGGGCACACGTTTACGAGATGGTTCGCCTTCTCCGGCATTCACACTCCTTTAAGCGGTCTATCTGTTACTTTTTAAATTTTTCACGCTTTTCTTTAACTTTCTGAAAATTTTTCTAAGTGTTCTGCCATTTTCTTTCTTACTTCCATTCCCATTGCTACTTCTGTTACCCAAATTGCTTCAATTATCAAGGCCAGTGAGATGAGGGAGCTGTACGTTGAGTACAATATCCCCAAGTTGATTGTCTTCAGGATTCCTAGGGAGGGAGATAGGGCGTGCTCTCCTCCTGAAGACTGTATTACCATTTATGACACCCACTTGAGGAGTAGGCTATGCCTCCCAATTCCTGATGAACTGTTGGATATTCTAACTGCCCTTTGGATCCCCATAGTACGGTTCCATGCCGATGCGGCGTGTTATTTGTGTATTCTTTACATCTTTCTTCGCCAGCATTCAAAGCTGTTGACTGTGGGAGCGGTCAAAGTGATATTTCAGTTTGTCTAGGGCGAAGAGTGGGTGTCCCTATCCCCACGAGGATTCCAAATCAGTAGCGCTATATATGATTCCTTGAATAACTGGAAGAACCAATTCTTCTATGTTCACATTAATTCATCCTAGCATTGGCCAGAGATTGGGATAGGGTGCCCGACATTTTTACTGGGACGCCCACCGGCAAGGAGATTGCTGCAGTGGAGCCGCTTCTGGAGTTGGTGGAGAGCCACCTTTTAGAGTTTTGGAAAGACTATTTGGTTTCTCGCGAGGAGACCAAGAAGGCACAATGGAGACCGCCTTCTCCGAAGCAGAAGATGAATGTGTCTTCCCGTAAGAGGAAGGCGGCCCCCATTACGATCGGGTCTGTCGGCATGCCTTCTAGCAAGGAAGCTCCTAGAAGTCCAAGACAGAGGAAGGCGGCGACGATGATGCCTTCTTTTTCTCCCTTGGGGCCAGACTATATTACTGAAGATAGCTCCGGTAAGGGCAGAGTTGAGGCTGCTGTGGAGGCATATAAGTCCAAGCTACACTACGCTGTGAGCATTGCCGTTCTTGCTCTGCCATAGCCAGAGCACCTGGTGGTGTTATCAAAGTCACTTGCGGAGCCTTTTGCCGAACGGATTGTTGGACTGCTAGAGGAGCTAGCTGTCGAAGAGCTCCTGGAGGCCCCCGCAGAGCCTCCTACTGTACATGCCATTGGGTTATCTAAGGAGCCTGCTGCTGGTGAGCCTCAAGAGGCGCCTGAGGTGCCAACCGCCGGAGAGCCTCAGAGGTAGTTGGCGTCAGCATTAAGCTGATGGAGACTACCATCAGAGAGCCCGTTGAGGTGGTGGACTTTATTGTGGTGGTGCTGAAAGAGTCTGCCGCTAGGGAGCCTATTGAGGCGGTGGACCTTACGGCAGAGCTACCGGAGGAGGCTGTGGCGGAGGCCATTGCTGGACCTGCTTATGAGATTTCTATTTCCATTCCTCCGCCGCTAGAGCCAAGGTCTCACAGCAGGCCGGTAAAGCCAAAACGTAAAGTCTGGCAGGTAAACCTTTGTAACTTTCCTTCGCCTTTTTCTCTCCATTGCTATTATTTAATATTTTTTATCTTTGCAGAAGGAGAAAATAATTGGCGTAGTTAGTAAGGAACTGCACCAAAGAGACCTAGTAATCTCTAATCATGATAGAGAGATCGCTTGACTTGAAGAGGAGATGGAGCTACTTAACGCGGAGCACCTGGATGACACAGCTGCCCTTTAGACTGTGGTGTTGAGCCTAGAGGACGAAAACGTTGGGTTGAAGGAAGAGAATGCCAAGATGAGAGAGGAAGTTGATCGGGCGACGAGGCACATTGACCAGCTCTCGGGCCAGTTGACATCACTAGAGAATGAGCTGGCAACTCATATACATCCCCATGAGGTCTCTGGGATGCTATGGGCATAGGTGTGAGAAGGTGTCAACCTCAGATGTCGTATTGCTCGACTGATTAACCCTAACTTTTTGATTTAATTTCTTGACCCAACAAACCGTTCTACGCAGTGTCACGAGAGCCTTGTGGAATAGCTCCGGAGTGGTCAAGGGCCATTGCCGCCTCCTCCTGGGAGCCCCATTCAATTGTGGATTTATCACCCTTATTTTTTAAACTTGTTGTAATTATCAATGCACATAACTAATAAAATGATCATCTTACTGATATTCTGCATCGTTGTCTTAGCAATCATTTTTCAAATATTACTGTTGCGTTGTCCGGCTAACATTGTGCATTGTATGCAAGTTGGTCGTCTACATTTCTTGAGATGTTAGTGAAACTCTCTGATGGACTTGAGTGTAGGAGAAGGCATCAAGGTGGACCCTGATGTCAGGTCAAGCCTATTCTTTACTCATGAGTAGGGGATTGGTGGCGCTGCCTAAGTGTGAACTTGGGTGGCCGGCTCTTTTGGAGCACTTTTGCTCCTATCGACCATCGCTGACTGAGACGCTATCTGTTAGTATAGGAAGTTTTCACGTGTGCTATTTAAACCCCCTAAGATTTTGACCATGAACGGGCCACTTGAATGACTAAGGTTTAATTCGATCGTTAATTGACCGCCTAGATTAGTAGAGTTTAGTTACGACTGCTTGTTTGTCACCTGAATGACCAAGGTTTAATTACAACCAATTGTGGACCGTCCGGATGACCATAGTTTAATTCGACCACTTGTACGCCGCCTTGATGACCAAAGTTTAGTTACGACTGCTTATTGGCCGCCTGGATGACCAGGGTTTAGTTATGAACGGGTGAAAATCCACCCGATTTAGGAGCAGCCTAGATCGTATAACCATACAAATAGACACAAATTCATATGAAAAAGAAAAAGAACACGGTACAAATAAGAAAGAAAAAATATATTCTTTTATTAATAATAAATATTGTGTGCATTTACAAGCATACAGATGGATGACCTACCTGTATCCTTACTGAAAGTAGCACTTGAGGTGGACCGTATTCTACATCCGTGGAACCAGCTGGCCGTTTTAGGTTCGGAGTTTGTATGCTTCATTCCACAGGACGGACGAAATTAGAAAAAGGTCCTTCCCAATCCGAAAAAAGTTTATTCCGGTTGGTGGTCTTACCCGTAGGCTCGATGCTTCACAAGACCATGTCCCTAATTTCGAATTGCCGTGCTTTTACCCTTTTATTGTAATAGCATGTGACTCGTTATTATTAGGCTGCTGTCCGCAATCTGTTAGCATTTCAAACTTCCTCCAACAAGTTTAGGTGTTCCCAAATTTTCTGAGGATTACCTTATGGATCGAAAGACTTAACCCTAAGATTTGGAAGCCCAATCTTAACCGAAATTACTGCTTTAATCCCATAGTAGAAATTGAAGGGCATCTCATGAGTCGGTTCCTTTGGAATCATCCGGTAAGACCATAGGACATAGCGCAATTCATTGACCCAGAAGCCCGCTGCGTCCTCCAACTTTGTCTTCAAACTGTGGAGTAGCGTGTTGTTTATAACTTCCACCTATCCATTAGCTTGCGGGTACACTACTGAAGTGTGGACTAATCTGAAGTCTAGATTGATGCAATACTTGGTAAAGCATTTTTTGGAGAATTTGGTTCCATTGTCAGTCATTATAACCTTGGAAATACCAAATCTGCTGACTATACTCTAGCGGACTAATTCTAAAGTGTTGTGCTCGGTAATCTTGGCCAGCGATGTAGCTTCCACCCACTTGGTGAAATAGTCGATGCCCACGATAATGAATTTCCTTTACCAAGTAGCGATGGAAAATGAGCCAAAAATATTGAACCCCCATTGCATGAAAGGCCATGAAGCTTGAAGAGTCCTCAACTCAGTGGGCGGTTGATGGTGAAGATTACTGTGGAGTTGACAATTTTCACGCTTCTTCACGAAGTTGAAGGCATCTTTCTTCATCGTTGGCCAGAAGTATCTCTGGCACATGATTTTGAATGTTAAGTTTTTGCCGTCGATATGCGATCCGCAAACCCCAAGGTGAATTTTTTTCTCAAGGCGTAGTCTGCCTCCTCGAGAGTTAAGCACCGAAGGTACGGAGTCGAGTATCCATGGTGATGTAACCGTTCACCAATTATGGTGTACCAACTGGCCATCTTCTTGATCAGCTTGGCTTTGTCCACGCTGTCCGACAGTACTCCATCTACCAGGTATCTCTGGTAAGACGTCATCCAACTCTCCGCGTTAGATACCTACATGGCTTCCTGTTCCTCAATGTTGGGAGGGCTCAGGACTTCCCGCATGTCCCTCAAGTACTGTTCTGAATTTTCGGCTGCTGCTATCCTAACAAGTTGCTCGGCCTTTGAGTTCTCAATTCGAGGAACGTGGACCAAGGTCACCTTGTCAAATCTCTTACTGGCTTCCTTCACCTTGGCCAAATATTTGGCCAAGTGAGGGTTGCATGCCTCAAAAATCCTGCTAACCTGATTGACGACCAGTTCAGAGTCGTTGTAGACGGTCAGTCGTCTAGTTGGGCACTCGTTAACTAGTTTTAGCCCAGCCACCAGAGCTTCGTACTCGGCAATATTGTTGGTGGCCAGAAAGTCGAGTCTAAGGGAGTATTTCACCTTAAACCCATCTGGGGTCCTCAGGACCACTCCGACTCCGCTGCTTGAGTCTATAGACGATCCATCTATGTTGAGCCACTCCATGTCTTTCCCGTGCCGTTCAACGTCCTCAGCAAGCTGTTCATTTGCAATAAGTGTCGTGGTCTAAAAGATGAAATCAGCTAGAGCCTACCATTTGATGGCTGGTTTGGGTCAAAATTTAATGTCAAAATCTCCTAATTTGATAGCCCACTTTACCAACCGTCCAAAAATATCGGGTTTCTGGAGTATGCTCTTCATTGACCAGTCGGTCAAAACGACTATACGATGTGCCTAGAAGTAGGGCCTCTGTTTTCGGACGAAAAAAACAATTGTCAAGGCTAACTTCTCTATACGTGGATAGCGCGTCTCTACACCAATCAACGTCTTGCTCATATAGTAGACCAGCCACTGAGAGTCGGAGTCTTGACGTATGAGCACAGAGCTGAGAGCCACTTCTGACACTATTAGATAGAAGTATAGCTACTCTCAGTCCTTAGGTGACATGAGTAACGGCAGATTGGCCAAATACTATTTTAATTCGTCAAAGGCTACCCAGTAGTCTACAATCCACTGGAATCTGTTTACTTTGTTCCCCTCAAAGCCTTAAAGAAAGGCTGGTACTTATCCCATGACTTGGCCAAGAAGCGGGACAAGGCTGTTAGTCGTCTGGTTAGCCTTTTGATATCTTTAACACTCCGTGGCGGAGTCATGTCTATGAGGACGTTGATCTTCTCCAAGTTTATCTCAATCCCTCGTTGAGAAACGATGAAACCCAAGAATTTTCCTAAGGATACTCTGAAGACGCACTTAGAAGGATTCAGCTTCATTTGACGAGCGCAGAACATCTCAAAGGACTCAGTCAGATCGCGAATATGGTCATTGGTGATCGTACTCTTGACGAGCATGTCATCGACGTGCACCTCCATGTTGCGGCCGATCTTCTTTTCGAACATCTTATTCACAAGCCGCTGGTAAGTGGCATCCGCATTCTTTAGACCAAAGTGTATCACCCTATAGCAGTAGGTGCCTTAGTCTGTTATGAACAAGGTGTACTACTTGTCCTCTGAGCTCATCCGGATCTAGTTGTAACCCGAGTATGCGTCCATGAAACTCAACAGCTCGTGTCTAGATGTTGAGTCCACCAACAGGTCAATCCTAGGTAAAGGAATGCTATCTTTTGGGCAGGCTTTGTTAACGTCGATGAAATTGACGCACATTTGCCATTTTCCGTTACTTTTCTTTACCAATACGGCGTTAGAGAGCCAGTCTGGGCACTGGGCTTCTTTAATGAAGTTGGCGTCCAGCAACTTCTTTACCTCCTCCCAGATGGTGATCAACTTCTCTACAGAGTGATTCCTCCACTTCTGCCTAATGAGCTTGCGACCAGGATCGAGACCCAACTTGCGGACCATTACTCTAATCGGAATCCCAGGCATGTCAACGGGGATCCACACAAAGACGTCAACGTTTTGTCAAAAGAACGCGATCAACTTGTCGCCCAGTGTCTAGGTGAGTGAGCTTCCGATCTGTACGTACCTCTTCGGGTCCTCCGAATTCAGTAGGATTAAGTCGGTAACCTCATCAGACTGCGCTTGCTGAAGAGTTGTTTCGTCTCGATGGTCAAGTTCTCCTGCCGTCTTGGTATAGCGACTCGGCGCGATCTGAGACATGTAACATGTCCGCCTAATAATTTGGTCACCCAACACTTCACCAATATTGCATGCAATAAGGAATTTTATCTTGAGGTGCAGTATTGAAGTGACGGTTCTGAATGTTGTTAGGCACGGGCGGCCTAATATCGCGTTATACATGAAAGGCAAGTCGACGACCAAGAATGTGAATGTACAACTCGCCATTTTCATGTACGTGCTTAGAGTAACCTCCAACTGAATCGTTCCTTAGACAGCCATTAGTTCGTTGTCAAGGCCATAAAGTGGGCCTTCGTCATGTTGTAATTGACTTTTTTTTAAAATCAAGTTTAAAAAATGTATTGAGATAAAGTAAAATATCGAAAACTTTCATTATTAACGAAAACTCGTTTCGGTTGGTAGTCAATACTACCATCTAAAACGAGCACGAATGCAATAAGGGGATCTACATGGGGGAGATTATATGGCTCAAGTCATTATCGCTAAAACTAATGATGTTATCTTATGTGTGCTGTTTCTTCTACCCAGCCTGCTACTCCTTGCAATCCGCTGGGTCTTGACCCGCCGGGTTGCGATCATATTCACCACTCTGACCATGACCCGATTTCGTGGTGGGAAAGGCTTTGATCCTTCCCTGCCTAAGGCTCCAGAGCTCTACTCATGATTCCAAACGAACCTGGCAAGGTGGCCCCTCCGGATGAGCTCCTCAATCTCCCACTGAAATGACTTGTAGTCTTCCATGGAGTGTCCGGAAGATTGATGAAAATCGCAGTACTTAGTTGGATTTCCTTCCTCTACTTTCTTAAGTGGTTTTGGCCACTTATGGAATTTCTCTCCACGATTTTGCTTGAGGATGTTGGAGCACGTATCGGTCAAGGGCGTCAGGTTGATCGGCCTGTAGTCCCTCCGTTCTGGTGCTCCAGTCCTGTACTGCTTCCGGTGAGAGTGATCACCTGCATGGTGCTTCTTCTTTCCTACAGTTGGGAAATAGCAAAGTTGTTCGATCCGTTAAGGATACTTAGTCTCGTTGGCCTCTTCTACTACTACATAGGTCCTGGTGATATATTTCACCTCCCGAAAAGTTTACAAATTCTTATGTGTTAGCTACCTAAAGAATTTCCTATGCGTTAAGGAAGAGATGAAACTGTCAAACTTTATCTCTTTTGTGAGCTTGGGGATTCTTCTCGCCTCCGCCACAAAGTGGTCCAGGAACTCCCGTAAATTCTCTCCCTGCTTTTGCTTGATATGGGAGAGATGTCAATACTGTTTCTCTTCTCGAAAGCTCCGGATCGAATCTGATAGGAGACGATGGAACCATATGCAGGCATCTCCCTTCAGCGTAGAGGGAAGTAGCAGTACATGGCTACATCCTCTAACCCTTGTAGACTCAGATGGGTGTAAAAATGGTTGAGATGATCCATATGATCGATGCTCCCATTGTAAGAGTCAAGAGTCAACATCTTGAACTTGGCCAGCATTAGACAATTCATGATCTTTGCCGTGAAGCAAGATCTATCCAAATCCATAGCATATTCATCATCCTTGAACACGCATTTCAGGATCTTCTCCACCCTCAAATCTGTGAGGATGGCGCCACTAGTTCTTTTGGAATTATGGTAGGTTCTCAACTTCATCCTTTCTCTGATGGGGCAAGTAATCGGCCGACTATTGCTATCAGCAGACCTAACGATTCTAGAGGCTCCCTCTTGAGCCTAAGGGGAGGTGTCCGCCTGAGAATATCGAGGATTCCTCCATTCTAGACTCTCTTCCGGAGTCCTATTACCTAAACTTTCTTTGAGTATTGAACGACTCTGGACGTGTGAGGCCTCCGGAGCCTTAGTGTTACCCGGCCTTTTGGCCTTCTTAGACAGCTTCTTTTTCTTATGGCCTCCTTTCCTGGAGGCTGGAGTAAGGACTGCTGCGGGCGGAGCCCCCTGTTGTGCATTTTTTGGCCGGCACAATGTATTTAGAGTATTTTATTCATACTATTCATGTGCTTCGCCAAATTCTGAAAAAATGGTACTGGTACACCATTGACCACCCCGTTGACCTGGTTACTACTTGAGTGGTCCCGATCTTGCATTCTTGTATCCACCATCTTGATTGATGACTCTAGGCTGGAGAGTGAAACTGAGAGAAGTAATAGAGAAAACTGGTTGGCTTTTCGTAAGCTTCCCACAGACGACACCTATGATGAATCTTAAATCCAAATTTCGAACAGATTCGGGTCAAATTATTTGTCTGTGTCCGACTCTATCCATTGAATTTGGATCCTACACATCACAACTGCGACAATAGGTCAGGTAACGGTGGGAGGTTGTCAGATTGTAAATATTCCGACGCTCAAATCAGCAAATAATTTTCGAATTAATAATGTGAAAGTAAAGAATATAAGGAAATATAAATAGTATTTAAGATAGGTGAGTGCTCTCGTTGAGAGAGATTTTCTTAGCTTGTGAGGAATATTGGCTCTAAGTACTGTGTTCATTGGGAACGTAGTTGCAAAGAGAGAGAAAGAGTGTTTGTAGTCTAAAAGCGTGTGAGCTTCTCTGTAGAGAGCTTTTGTGGGCAAATCAGAGTGTGCTTTGGAGTATGGACTCCATGGTTTTTTGTAGTCGCTATACTGGGCAGCCTTCCTTATGCAAAAAGGCTTGATTCACACGCTCTATTGGACTTACTGCCTTTTTTGGCATTAAACTTTTATAACAGTAACGGTTGTTACCTTGGTTATTTTTCTTCTGCGTTCTACAATCGTTAGGGTTTACTTAAAATAGGAGGAGAATTCTTGTGCTTTCCTTCGGGGATCCGTGTTGAATCTATTTATGACTATTGCAATTAAGATTACCTTCTGTGGAGAGCACGAAATCCGGTAAGAGGACCGTTGCTGGTCACGGACAGTCGCGTAGGCCAAATTGGGCTTGACCCACTTGAGGCCTAATCTTCAGATGGTCAGCTAGTCCAACCACCGATCAACAAAAACATTGACCGTCTCGAGAGCAAGTCATCCGTCCTACTCTTGAGCTTCTTCTAGCTCACTTAGCCTTTTGTCCGGTCAACGGTGAGCGTTAACCATCTAGGCACAAATAAGCTGTTATGAACCTATATCGTTCTTCCTTTTTGGGCCAACCCATTAATAACGTACTCATCATTTATTATATCTTATCTTATGTTCAAAATATTTTTTTTCCATATGAGTTTTCGAGATCGACTTAACTTTTGCTATTGTTGACTTTGGTAAGAATTACTTACTTGGTGTTAGGCTCACCCCTAAAAGTGTGAGGTCCATACTTCACTTTCTGCCAATATGTTACGGTTCAAGCATGACGATATCTCAATAATTTACCATGAAGCTGGTAATGAAAATGTTATCAATTAAGATATAAGTATTATATA
>JAODPA010050581.1:0-35305 GCA_025585075.1 Nepenthes mirabilis | reverse complement strand
TCTTCAGTTAAAATATACCAATCTGGTTTCAGCCAGCAGCTGAGAAGCAGCAAAAGCGTGGCATTCGTACCAATCTGATAAGGAACAGCTGTTTCATTCCGACATGTGGAACACTCGATTTGAGCTCTGGTGACTGCAATCCTTTACACGACTGAGTCTATCGTAGAAGCCCACAACAGCAAACATCCAAATTAGCTTTCTTCAATATTATAAGCTGGCTCTTTTCTGAACTGGGGCGGGGGAGGGGGAGGGTGGCGAGTGTTTTTCATGCCTTGTTTGGAATTGGAATGCCCAATTCATAGAACAAGACAACCTGAATTTCTGGCAAAGGAACCAGAAGATCAGAGCAAATCAAAATATAATTTATATATTGATGCAAGAACAACGAATACGCATGTTATGGATACGGAATTCTAGACCACAAGCCTGCGATAGCATGGGGAGCATTTGAGCACAACTTTATCGCCAACTCTAGGCATAATGCAGGGTGGAGAATTGCTGTCAGTTGCACAATTATGAAATCCTTCCATGGTCTTTTTTCCCATAAGACGATGGTGGCATGCTTGTAATGGGGTAATTTGCCCTGCGCCCTACAGTGGAATGACAATTAGGTTATAATATAAAACATAACATCGTCCACAAGCTGCTGCTGCTATGTTAATAGTCACAAGCATTCGTTGTTCACCGAGCAGATGAATTTGATCCCCGTTGAAAGGGAGGTGGAGATTTAGTGGGCTATCCAGAAGCCCAATAAATAAGTTGTTATGGTCCTCTTAGTAGAGAACCTCCCATATCTACTTAACCAATAGAATTAAAAATTAGATGGACGCATGATGAAGATTAAATCAGGTAATTTAAATGGTTATTCAATCACCAAAAATTGATCCATCCAACTTCTAACACCGGCTGTCGGATGGATTTAAGAACCATTATACTGGAAGGACCATAACAGCTCCCCCAATAAACCTCCCAATGAACCCGAAAAAAGCTTTTCATAACTCATTTGAAAATGCAAGCATTATGTGAGAAATATAAGAAACTTCAGTTATTTTATGAGAAAAAAAGTAGAAAGATTCCTTGCTAGTGTTAAGTTGGTAGGTACCCCATGGTGTTCCATTGTTGAATGAGCTACTGCCAGGAGAGCGTGGGCCTCCAGAATTGAAGCTGAATGGATTAGGCTGTAGCTTTATGTGAGGCCCTTCATTCACATGAATAGCCAATGATCTCCCATGATTGAATTGCTGAATAGGCTGCTGCCCCAAACGGCTCGGGGAATTATGTTGTGGCAAGTACACTGAGGTCTTTGACATGGAGCGGCCATACCCAACATTCACATCATAGACAGAAGGTGGACTGCCCGCCTCTGCTTGTGAAACTGTTTGTATAGGTCCGTTTGGCCTGGATCATATTGTCAAACACCATAAATCAAAACCTGTTAGAATAAGTCGTTCAAATTCATGCTCTGGTTACAGACAGAAGAGGGCAAAAACAAAACTTCCTAGTAGCGAGGTGTAGATGGAAGGGCAGAGTAAAATGCAAGTAACCAACAATCCCCTGTAATTTATGCCCCATTGACACAGCTACTACGTAAGAATGCCTTCATTTGGACAGAAGATACCGCACAAGCCTTTGACTCCCTCAAGGCAGCCTTTACCTCAACTCCAGTTCTGGCTTTGCCAGACTTCTCCAAACCTTTTGTGGTGCAAACAGACGCATCCGGAAGGGGAATTGGAGCGGTGTTACTTCAAGACGGACATCCTCACGCCTTTTTTAGCAAACAACTCTGCCCAAAATTACAAGCGTCCTCCACATACTTTAAGGAACTATGCGTTGTCACTGAGGCCGTGAAGAAATGGCGCTAGTATTTGTTAGGTGCTAAGTTCACCATCCAAACTGACCATCAGCCATTCAAAGTGCTGCTGGGTCAATTCATCCACACTCCGGACCAGAAGCGTTGGATCATGAAATTATTAGGATTCGACTTTGATATTGTGTATTGGCCCGGGCGTGAGAATAAAACAGCAGACGCCTTGTCCAGACTCGTTGTTGGAACCTACTTCGCCTTCAAAGCTGTCTCCCAACCTATGGTAGCTTTGCTGACTGCCTTGCGCAAGTTCTATGAACGGCACCCTGCCTCCACCAATCTTGCTAAGTTCATTCAAGACTACCCTAGAGATTATGCAGAGTACTCACGGTGCGATGGATTGGTATTTTTCCAAAATTGAATCTTAGTACCAAGTGAGTCGGCTCTACACAAGTTGATCTTGCAGGAGTATCATACCTACCCATTGGGAGGACATGCGGGAACCCACCACACCCCAACCCGCACCACTTCCACCTTCTACTGGCCACAGATGTACAAAGAGGTCCGAGACTTCGTACGAAACTGCCAAGTTTGCCAGCAAATTAAACCGATTAATACCGCACTGCCAGGCCTTCTCCAGCCCCTCCCAATTCCAGGAAAAATCTGGGAATCCCTCTGCATGGACTTCATCACCCATTTACCCCCTTCACATGGCAAAACAGTCATCTTGGTAGTGGTAGACAGACTCTCCAAGTATGCTGGGGGGGCCATTTTACCGCAGCCCAACTCGCCGATATCTTTGTTAAGGATATCTGCCTGCTACACGGGTTTCCGATGGATATTATCTCAAACCGGGACCCCATTTTTATGTGTGTCTTGGAAGGAATTCTTCCAGTTACAGGGCACCAGATTATCCAATAGCAGCTCCTACCATCCACAGTCAGATGGGCAAACCGAAATTAACCGGTGTCTTGAAGACTATTTACGTTGTTTTGTGGCCGAACAACCGTCCTCTTGGGTTCAATACTTGTCTTGGGCGGAATGGAATTATAATACCTCATGGCATTCATCCATTAACATGAGTCAATTTGAGGCTGTGTATGGACAGTAGGCCCCATCACTGCTTGACTATGTCCACGGCACCTCTATCGCCGCCATCGATGAGCTATTGACCACAAGTTTTTCGGTCCTAGAAGCTCTTAAAGACAATCTGCAGAGGGCGCAGATGAAACAAAAGGCTGATTCTCATCGAACCGAAGGGCTGATTCTCATCGAGCAACCGTCCTCTTGGGTTCAATACTTGTCTTGGGCAGAATGGAATTATAATGCCTCCTAGCATTCATCCATTAACATGAGTCCATTTGAGGCCGTGCATGGACGGAAGCCCCCATCGCTGCTCGACTATGTCCACGGCACCGCCTCTATCGCCGCCATCGATGAGCTATTGACCACACGTTTTTCGGTCCTAGAAGCTCTTAAAGCCAATCTGCAGAAGGCGCAGCTCCGGATGAAACAAAAGCCTGATTCTCATTGAACCGAAAGGGAGTTTCAAATTGGGGATTTGGTCTATGTTTGACTCTAGCCATATCGACAAGCCTGAGTAGCTAATTGACAGTCTAACAAACTTACCACGCGATATTATGGCCCCTTTCGCATTCTAGAAAGAGTTGGACTGGTCGCTTACCACCTAGCCTTATCGGAGCATTCTAAAATACATAATATATTTCATGTTTCCTTACTCAAGTTCTGTCATGGGGAACAGCCTCAGCCTTCATTTGAGCTACCTGCCGAGGCCAGGGGTTCTCAACCGCTACTACAGCCTTAGCAAATCCTTGGTTTCCGGCAAATTCTTAAACGCAACCAGCATATCTCTCAAATCCTCGTACAGTGGCAATCACAAACACTAGAGGAGGCAGCATGGGAAGCTATTACCGAGTTCCAGCAGGATTTTCCTTCCTTCAACCTTGAGGATACGGTTCTTTTCGATGGGAGCAGCAATGCTACGGGACTCCTTAATGCTCCCTTGAGTGCACCTCAAGTCCGGACCACTGCTATGTGTAGGAGCACTCGGGTGACCCAAACCCCCCAGAAATTCCATGATTATGTTTAAGCAGAAATTCTTTATCTGTTATTTCCCCCTCCCTGTTTGTTTGGCTGTTATGTTTGTTTGGTTATGCTGTTAGTATTATACTGTTGCTGATTGGTTATGGACAACAGTTGCCACGGTTGTGCACATGCAGTTGCTGCGTGCGTTTGGGCCACGGTTGCCCACCTACATATGTATCTGCTGATTACTGTGCATGATATGAAAAGGTAATATTTTCTCCCTCTTTCTACTTTTCTCTCTCTCTCTCGATTCTTCTCGACTGTCCTATTCCCTCTTTTCTGTCCCTGTGCCTCTTAATCCCTCCTTCGATCTCCTCTGTCAGGACTCCCTCTTCGTAGATCCGCAAGTTCCTTAGCAATTAGCTGCTTGGCAGTTTCTCACGGATCATCACTCTAACTTAATGGAGTCAACTGAAATTGTTTCAACTTCCACATAATTATTTTGTGATTCTAGAAATGGAGGATTACAAGGTTGCTTTTTGGTTAAAAATCTATGGATACAGTTGGAGCACAAATTGATTGTGTGCTCAATTGGTAAACACCCTTTCAGATTAGGTCTAAAATGTAAAAGCATCCAAACTTTTACGGAGAACTGAAATAGGGCTCTGCACGATCCATATGGACAAGATCTTGGTTGTATCGTGTATGCAAGATTAAGACTTTGAACTTGATTCAAGTTGCTGTTTGTTTGAATGCTCTCCTTTTAGTCACCATATATCATGTTCTGAAAGGGGTTCTTTGACTCTTCATTTTTCTCTAAATCTACACTTTTGGGATGAAAACATATGTGGGAGTGGAGAGAGCTAGCTTTCTGCTGCTAGCTTTTTCCCCTGCTTAATGATTCAGATGGAGATCCATCTTTCCTTTACCATTTCCCTCTCTAGATGCCAGCAATCCTAGGCAGAGGAGAGTGTAGATCACCTTTACCAGGGTTATGAGGATGAGACACTGTTTACTCCTGCGGTCTCTTGATAGAAAAGGGAGAAATGTTTCTTAAATATAATGGTCAAAGCCCAACCCAAAAGCCCCAATCCATCCAGCCCAAAACCACCTATCCATGACAACCAAGAAAAGGGATAGCCAAGGACCGTAGAAAATCAAGGGGAAAAAATAAGGAAAGAAAAGAAGCGAGGAAGAAATAAGAATGCCCCCAAGTCACAATTACTCTTCAGAGTGTCGTTTGTTATTTATTTTTTTTCAGCATTTATTAGTGCAGCAAGTACCTGATCAGAAAATTTGACACATTTTTATTTATTCAGAAGTTTTCTAAGCTTAAAAGACTTATCCCTTCGCAACTTACAAGTATGGAACGTTTCAGTATATTTAGAACAAATCCTGTGAAACAAGAACAATACTATATATTTATGGCACATTATTAACTAACTCCAAAAGATATCACTTCAAAAGCCATATCCATCCCAACACTAATAGAATGTCAAGGACTGAAACAGCTATGTTCAATAAATATGGAGTAGGCAATAGCACACACCAGCATAAGTGTTTGAATCCACGGCCCAACTCCTGAAGGAAATTCATAACTCAATTCAATTAAAAAAAAAAAAAAGTGAGTTTCTTCTAACTATTAGTAGATGTACCTCTGCAGCAATTTACTTGAACTTGTATTCAAATTGTGCTTGAATCTTCCAAATCCAATATATGTCTCTGCAGGTACTGAAGCTTGACTAACACGCAACCCATTACTGAGCTGAGATACTAAGCTGCTAGCATTTGGGGTATCCTCTTGCAGCAGCAATTCATCACTGGAATCACAGAGCAACATCATGGTTATAACAGGGTCACTGAACGCCCAACTAATGCAGAGACACATGATTGTGAGCCAATACTCATGGATAATGTCCAGAAAAATACAATGTAAACAGAGCTTATTTTTCCTAATATTATAAATTTCTCGCACACTAATGAGATGATATTTAGGAACTCTATCCAAGCTGCACGAAGCATCAGCATCTCAAAAACTGGGGGATTTGTTACCCAGATACTTCAAGTTCTTTTTCTCTTTTCTCCTCATTTTTCAGTAACCTGCCAACCCTAGGGGAGGGGAAAGGGGAATTAGTGCCTCAGCTTCACGAGGCATGGTACCTAGCTGATTGTGATTACCCTTGAGATACAGCTGCTTCAAGTTCTTATATTTAATGGCTAGCCATGCATCCTCAAAGGTCAATCACAACCATGGATGAAAATATGGGTATCGGTTTTGGCATCAATCGCAGCCCTATAGATATTGGACATATAATCCAATATATATCAGTATGTGATATATTAGGACAAAAATTCCTGCAAATTATAAGTTGAAAAGCAAATATTGGCCAATAAATATTGGGTTTATCAACAAATATATCACTAATATGATGACATATCGCAATTTTGCTATGATATCCGAAAATATCAATATCAGGGGCCATTATGAGAAATAATATTCATATACCTAATTGTATATTCAGTTGTAATAAAATTTATCAGGGGCCATTACCGTGAGAAATAATATTCATATACCTAATTGTATATTCAGTTGTAATAAAATTGTCAAAATTGATATAGAAAGAGAGATTGGGAGAGAGAAAATTAAAATAAAGTAAAACTCATATCTACTTTTGACAATTTTGGTGTAAGTGAATGTTCAAATAGGTGTATGAATAATACTACTCTATTGATATATATTAGCCAATATATCATTCCAATGTTCACAAACTGAAAATTGGCTAGATGAAGTGAAACAAAGACAACCTTTGCTGTTATTTCCAGTGGCACAAACCTTTTATATGCAGGCAAGTGCACACGTTAAATATTAGTCACAAGCACTTCGAATAGAGAATGCAGAATATTTTCTCACTCAGGTACTTTTGGGTAGGTTTACCTGTAGTTCGGATCCCAATCGCCAGGATCAGGTAATGACAGTCCAGTTTCAAGCCTATCCTTTGAAGTTCCCTTTGCTTGGGAGAAATGCATACTGGAACTATGGGCAATGGAGCTTGGCATGCTAGTCAAAGAAGAATACTCCACAGAAATTCCACTGGCTCCTTGCAGCTGCTTCAAGGTTGCTGCATTAAAGTTAGAAGGCATATGCACTGGAGGACCAGCAGGCACCTGGGGGTTACTCTTGGCTTGGCTGGAGCTGGTACCATCAGTGAATTGCCCATGCCAATGTGAAGACGATGAGCCATCTTGAGACTGCATGTTTCCAGAATATCCCCAATATCTTCTACTGAAATGGCTAGTTGCAGCTCCTTTTCCAAGGGGTGATCCCTGTGAATTACCTCTTGCTGGAGAAGTAGGACCAAACTGTCCAGGAGAAGCAGAAACCTGAGTCAGAGAGCTTGGAGGAGTAAACTGTGAAGGGCTAGTACCGAGGGGCAACGGTGCGAAGCTTCCTCCAGATGAACTGACACCAAATCCTCGCGAGCGTTGAATCATGTTCCTCCTAGCATCAGGGCTAGTTCCAACTATTGGGAGGCCACCCTGTGCGTGAATATTCATCCCAGATGGACCACCAGGAGAAAAATATGCAAATGTATTAAGATTTTCTCCATAGCTTCCGTAGCTACTTCCAAGCCCAGTACAGTCACTGTAACTTCCATGGCTACCTAAGCTGCCATAACTACTGCTATGTGCATATGGCATCATCTGAAAATGTGGACTCATATGCATGACGATGTTCCTTCCCGGAACCTGTAGAGTTGTGGGATAGACTTGAAATGACGTTGAGGGTAATGCAAGGTGTAGCAGACTAATGTCGTTTGAAGCAATTAAGAAGGATCACAAAACTTACATTAGGAGAAAGACCAGCTGCAAACCAATGGCCTCCACCCGGATGATGGTCCACCTTAAAATTTTGTGCAACAGGCTACCAGATAGAATCACCAGGAAAATAACAATATACAACAGAAAAGCAAAAAAAAAATCAGAACATTTTCATTCCCAGCACGCTTGTAATCCAACAATAACCAATTTATAACAGACGCATACTACACAAAATAGAATTAACATCTGCCCTTGTATTAATGAAAATATTTAGCAGGGATGTGACAAATGCAACAAACACGCAGGATTTACATGTCAATTTATGTTGGAAACAAAATGATAGAAAAGAGAAATAGGGATCAGGAGAACAATGGCTATACTATCATCAACCTTAAGACCAACAAAGCCTTGAGTTCCTTCTGGATAGGATTGCTAATATGAATGTTATTTTGCCACTCCACTTAATCCAAGGGAATATCCAGTGGAAGTTGTAATACCATCAAATCCTTTCTAGCTCTACTGTTCTCCTGTTTTTGTAACTAACCTCAGTCAAACAACTCATTCTAGGTTACTACAATAAACCATTTTCAGCTGCAAGCCCTAGAATAGGAAAAAATGCCATATGAATAGGCATCATAAGAAGAAAGTCCACAATAAAATCTAACTCGTCTAATCAGGAATTGAACCAAAGGTGAATAAAATCTACCACAACAAAATACCAAGATCCCTGCAGAAATTTAATTTAGGAACTAAACAGCTCAGTTGTATGCACAAATGCAATTGTGACAACTCAGAAACATTAAGAATTACCATGAAGTGGGATCCGAATGGAGCATGAGGTTGATCAAAGTTTTAATAGAAAGTTTGAAAGACGTTGCAGGGTTGCACAGATCTATTTACCAGATGAGGAGACTCTGGTAGTGGTTTATAAGGGCATGTGAACACCTCTCCTGTCACAAAAGGATGCCTTGAGGCCTGCAGGTGAAGATATTTGAAAGAACCATTATAATTCATTTAATGTAACAACAGAAACTGAGACCCAGATATCATGAAAAGCCATTAGTGTAAAACAATTAAAGAACCTGAAATGGCGACCACCTCTTTGCAGGATCAAACTCAACAAGTCCCTTCAAGAAATCAATAAGAGCCAATCGTATTTGTCTTTCTGCAGTATATCCACATATGCCAAATATCAACATTATTTTAGTAATGATAAGAAATCTTCATAAGGTGAAGATTCATAGGAAAAATATTTGGACCTTTGACTAAGTCTTCTTCAGGTAAGTTCTTTCTGTAAGGATAGGCAGCAACAATTCCTTCAAGATTCATAAAATTGAAATACTCTCTTCCAATTACTGGCTTCTTCTTCTCCCTCTGAATAAATCAATTAATCAAGTGAACAAACTAAGAACAACCAGACAAATATATATGTCAAGCATTCCAGAAGACTTCCCACCATCCCTATCAGGCCTTCTCCCAAAGAGTACACAAACAATCCTGTAGGCAGTACTTGACAATGTATAC
The DNA here is from genome assembly GCA_025585075.1 of Nepenthes mirabilis. Classification (NCBI taxonomy): domain Eukaryota; kingdom Viridiplantae; phylum Streptophyta; class Magnoliopsida; order Caryophyllales; family Nepenthaceae; genus Nepenthes; species Nepenthes mirabilis. The sequence continues at coordinate 26,112 of JAODPA010050581.1, read as the reverse complement.
ATACAATTATCAAATGTAATGTGAAGAAATTTCAAATCAAAAATTTTCTGGCCCACATGTTCTTCTATAAACTTACAGCTTCATATTCTTCTTCAGTTAAAGCTTGGTAAGCACTGCTGCTCCCCTTAGATATGTCACCAACATCTACACGATCAACACTCCCAACATACTTGAAAAACTTACTGGTGTTTTTTGCATCTTTCAGTACATAATCAGGAGGCTGTCCACTGCAAAATTATGCCATAAAAACAGGCATTCAAGATCAATACAGTCCATGCATCAACACAAGCTCCTTGAACTATAGGAGACTAGACAGTTTTTGCAACATGAAAGATTCTCCTCTGGCTGTCTAGCAACATTTGTTTGTCTTGTATGCAGTTACAGGTATAAAAAAGGCCATCAAGATAATCACATTCCATTGAACATGATACAACACTGAGTGGCAGGAAGAAAGAGGTTCCAACCACCAGAACAAAGAGAACCCAATACAGATTTTTCATTAAAAATTTAAGGAAAGTTTTCATAATTTCATATGGTCTAGTGATAGATATGTTCCACATTTATATGTTAGTATCAACAAAGAACTTTCAGAGGGTGAACCCTGTCATTTCCTAGACTCTATGATATGAAAGTCTCATACACTGGACTGTCCTTATAAACAAAAAATAAAATAAAATTGCATGAGGATTTTTTGAAGGATATAGTGCTTGTCAGGTCTCTGAAAATTGAAATTTTATTCAGTAGAAGTTTCAGTGTAAGTTTGTGGAGAAACGTGTAGAAAATGGAGCCAGCAATTTTATATCGGTTACTTTCTACTGTTGCATTTGGAAACACCATCAGCTTTTGGGTTAATTTGTGATCGGTAGAGCAGCCTCCTAAAGACAAATTTAATGATATCTTCAACCTGGCCACAAGTAAAAAAGACTACTTTAGCCAATTATATTTTTCATGAAAATGGCATGTCGATTTGCTCTTTAAGACTAACTAGCATGGTTCATTCTGGAGGCTGTGTACATGAGCTGCTTGACTGTCATGAAGCAACTCGGCAGCAGCAGTAGCAATGAAGCACAGCAGCCACATTGGCAGCATAAAGACAAAAACAGCAATACACTTAGCAAGTACAGGAGCAGCCACATCAGCAATAGCTAAGCTCCTACCAGTCTGTGCAGCAGTCTAAACAATCAAGATTTGGTTAAGAAGTGGTTATGTATAGTTACAATGAACTAAATACAAAGTAGCAAATTGTGTTCATTTTTTATGAGCTGTCTATATAAACCAACTGCAGCCAATTGTAATACCGTGAATGAAAAAAAGGATATTGTTAGAATGCTAATGTTATGTATTTATGTGCAATTGAATTTTGGTCATTATACAATACTGTAAAGTGAAAACAGATATGTGTCCACATGCATCCAACAATAATTGATAGGATCATTCTGATTCAACTACCTCTCTCTCTCTCCTCCCAACTTTTCTTTCTTTTACTCTCACAAATAAATTCAGTTGAATTTTACTTATCCCTCTTTGTCTAGATTCTCAATCCCCTTCCCTTCCTCTAATTCTCATCCCTCTCTTGACCCCTTAATTTCGTCTCATTTCCTCTCAAACACATCCCTCTTTGTAATTGAAGCTACTTCTTTGTGATCAGATCCTCTCTTATGGCAGCTCCTGCGGTGGTCCCTATTGAGCAAGTCTTCTTGTCCACAGATACTACAATTTCAGAATAAGAGATTGATTTGGACCTTCTGATTGCACTGCAGAATGGTTGTAGCAACTGTGCTCAATACCCTTTGCCTGCTACTTGTCACATGCTAATGTTTTTATCTTTCCTGTGTGCTTTCATGCCAACATTGGACACTATTATTGTGGCCCGAATTATTTCGAAGGTATATGTCATTCTCACATGCAAGCAATCATGAAGGAAAAGATGATTGTGCTCTAGAAAAATTAGACATGAGATCTGGTCCCTTTACTTTTAGCAAAGAGATGCATTAATAGTAAATGTATATATGCAGGAAAGTTGATCAAGACAGTTCTCTAGCTCGATTGAAATCCCATCTAGTGGATAAAAAATATGTTCGGACATATGCAGTAGACTTCACAAACTCCTTTTCTTCTCTAGCCCAGTTGACTTCCTTTTTTTCTTCTTATTCCACTAGTTACTACTACTCATTGGTTTTTACAACAATTAGATCGTAAGAATGCGTTTCGATATGGTGACTTTCATAAGGAGGTTTATTTGGAGAAACCACTTAGGTTTGTTTACTGGGGTTTGGGTTTGTTTATTGGCTGAAAAAAGACATCATAGGTTTTAGAACAATCTATCGGGCTTGGTTTGGATTGTCTAGTTAAGTTGTGATCGAGTTAAGGCTCTTTCAATGCAGCGGTGATCACTTCTGTACAATTGCTTCCAATGATGGGTGTATAGATCACCGTAGACGGAAATGATAGTGATTACTAGCAATAATAATATTGACATTAAAGATTTGAAGATGTTTTTTTAGAGTTGGTTTCAAACCAAAGATTTGGAAATTTATAGTATTCTCTTGGTATTTAGATGGCTAGGTATTGTCATGATATCTTCCTTTTCCAAAGAAAGTATATCTCAAATTTATTATGAGATACACATATATTGGGTGCAAAACTTTGTTGCACACATGGACCTATCGATGAAATGATCCTAGATGATGAAGAGTTTTCTTAACCAGAACAATATTAGCACTTAGTTGATAAGCTTAACCATCTTGCTTTGACACATTCAACTAGTGCCTTCTTAACAAGTATTGTAAGTTTAAGTCTTTACCACAAGTTTCCCATTGGGAGAAAGTAATGCACATGGAATATCTTAAGATACACCGGAGCGAGTTGAATATGTTTATAATAAACTGAGCATTACGAATATCTATATTCCAATTTGAGGAGGAATGTTAGAATGATTTTGTTATGTATTTATGCAGGCAATTACTATCAATTTCAGATGGACAAAACAGAGCAGTTGATTTAGTAGCATTGGCTGCAATAGGAGCTCGGTGCCATTATGTTAATAAAAAATGGATTGGTGGTATGTTAATGAATTAATCTACCACAAAAAAGACACATCATAAGTTAAGGGTGTTTTGGACACTACAGGTATATATATATATATATATTTGTGTGTGCGCATTATGCATACATCCAAAACTATTAGGAATGCCATTCTTATTCAGCCGCTTTTCAGTCTGGCCACTTCTCTCTCTCTTACTTTCACAAATGAATTCAGTTGAACTTTACTCCTCTCTTTGTCTAGTTTCTCAATCCCCTTCCCATACCCTAATATCAACCCTTTCTTCACTCTCCCGCCTAATTTCCTCACTCTTCCTCTCAAACACATGCCTCTTTACTGTTGAAGCTACTTCATCACATTGACCTTCTCTAACTATGTTCTTCAGTGGATATGAAACTTGGGTTCCTGATTCTGTGATGTGAGAATTCGAAAATTCTGGTATTTTTTTTGTTACTTCTTTCTATTGTCAACTCTTTCTCAGAGAAGTTGCTTGTTTTCATCACAACCTGATCAGGATCCAAGGCCCCTTTTAAGAGTTCTTTTTTCAAATGGGAAGATACTTAGGGAAGGTGATAATCTTCAGCTGAGGGTTTTCGTATCATTAACAAATGTTTTATGCGCTAATGCCAACATTAATTCCACGACGCAACATGTATTATTGCAATTCAACTCTGCATGAATTAAATGGCCTACTGTTTAGTCTGTTCTCAGCATTTGCTGTGTTCAATCCGGAACTGTCATTGAGGACCTTTTGGCTTGGGAGTTGGGACTGGTTTATTAGAGCTAAGTGAAAGAGCAGAGTTGGAGAAGCATCTCTCTGGCAGTTTTATTGATCATATGGAAGGAGAGACATCTAGAGTTTTTGAAAATGTGGAAAATTCTTCTTTGGAACTTTCTTCTTCTTGGAAGAATTTGTCACATCACAGCATAAGAGGGCAAACTTTTCTTCTACCTCTTAATTGATTTTATGAAGATCTAAAATTGTAGTACATCTCTTTTTTTTTTTTGTTCTCTATTCACTTATCCCTTCTTGTGATGCCACCTAGGAATCACCTTTCAAATGAGTTATCATCTAAAAAAATGTGATTCATATTTGGAAAAATAGCTTTCAGTTAATTACAATGTTTAGCAACATCAAATCTAGTCATTGCTCGCTTGGAAGGCCACGGGTAGCAGGTATCAATCCCACATTGTTAGTGTTGAAGCCTAGTAAATATAGTTGACATCAAGTTAGCACATTTAATATCTGTCATTCAGAGCCAGTCATGAAACTTCTAGTCTATTTGGAGCCTAATAATCTATTCAAGTCTCTTAGGCTTGTTTCATATCTGATAATACTGTAAACACCAAATATAAGAAAACTTACGTGGGAGGAAAAAAATTCACAAACAATTGTAAGGTAATTCATATAAACATGATGAGATTGAGATGTTTGCTCATCACAGAGAGCTCTTAAAGCCATCAAAATTATGCTTCCCATCCAAATGACTTTTTATTGCTTTATGCATTTATCTCTAAGATTCTGACACAAAATACAAGATAAATTATCAAATTCATTAAATGAACAGAGAAATGAAATTTCAAATATCTCAATCTGGCAGGAATATAATCAGGAAGTAGAACAAGTTTGACTTGCAGTCAATTTTTATATTTTATGTTGTTGGGATAGAGGTAATGAGGGTGAGCATTAGAATGTCACTATTGCTCTACAGCGACATGGATGTTTATCAAACCATCTCAGCAATGAGAGGTAAGACTGAGTACATCTGACTCTCCTCGAATCCCACAATGTGAGAGTTACTTACACTAGGCCACCCCCTTTGGGAAGAGGATGGTAAGTGTCATAGAGGCATCAGAATAAGTTCCTAGCATAGTGAAGAAGGTTTCCCATTGAGTTGTTTTGGGAAAGGCACAGATGGAGAGGGACAGAAAATTCACTTTCATTATCTTAGCAGCAAAACAATTCATTTTTGAAAAGGGAAATAAAATAAATCCAACGCATTCCAGAATGATGAACCCATGAGTCACGCTTCTCAGAATGATGCCTATTACAAAAGAAACATCCAAGACACTCATTAGAGACAATAGAACCAGACCCAAGTATGCGTATCATCCTCTTCACAAGATCAAATTCTGATGCTCCTGGGAATAATGGCAGACCTAAAAACAATTCAGCAACTATGCACCCAAACGACCACATGTCAATGGCAGTAGAGTACCTGGAAAACAGTGTTAAGGTATATTGTCTACAGAATGAAACATGGTGATGAAATGGAACAAACATAGAATGAAATATCACTGATATATATCGGCATTGAATCTCTCAATATCGATATTTTCCGATACTGTAATATGTTGCCATATCAGCATCTATATAATATAGGCCAATATACTTGATATTTTGCTGATAGATCAAGCACTATTTCTCGGTTAGGTTATGATTCGTAGATAGTTTTATTCCTAAATGTCCGATATCAACATGTACTTTCTAAAATGTCTGATATTGATATGGCCGCAATTGATAGGAATACCGATACTGGTGCTGATTTTTTCATCCATGAAAACAAAGGAACCAAACTTACAATTTTTTTATCCAAGTTAATCTTTAACACCCCAAGAAATATAAACGAACCCAAATTATTCACCACAGAAATAGTCTGTTCATATAACTATAACATCAGTAAATAAGCAGGTTATACCAATATTTGTTTATACTTCGGCCAAGCATCTAAAATTTCAAAATTTCTTAACCTACTTGATGTAGTTCAAGTGGAAGAGCGCCCGCTCTTTAACAGTAACAAAGACCTAGGCTGAATTCTGCTTGGGTTGGTTGTGTGTGTGAATTCTTCACCTTTTTTGTTGGGGGAAGGGTTAAGGGCGAAGGGGTTCAGCATTTCACATCAACATGCAAAAACAAATAGGAAAGGCCAACAAGCAGCTCAAGCGTATAAAAAATTCAATTACATGCAATGGCAATTAGCCTCACTTCTTCATTCAACCAGAAATTGAGTTAACACATCAAATGTAGACAACTATACAATCCGTGTATAAAATATGTTAAACTTTCTTCAATTTATTTCACAACTTCTGTAATCTACTTCTACAACTGAAAAAACCTCCAATTTTCAGAGAAAATAATGCATGAAATACTAGTACTCACATGTTTTATAATATTGTAGCAGTTTATATGCGGAGGAAGTACATCCCAATCCATTTCTAGCTTGTCATGAGAAATACAGACTAAGCCTCCATGTCAATGAAAACAAGAAGTGTTGTTTCATGTTACGATAAACAAACTCCTGCCTTGTTGTCAAAGGTGCACTGGGCTAGGCACTCAAAGACTAACATCTCAACATACCTAAGAGAGGCTCATTCCAAGAAGCATGTGTCTCTTCCTAAGGCACAAGGTGAGTGCCTTGAATGCCTCATGAATTTTTTCCAAAAAAAATTAAATTGTTTCTTTTCAAATTAATCATTATATTTAATTGCAATTTTTATTACTAAATATTTGTCAAATTGGACTTGATAAAAATAATGAGTGGTTGATTAAAAGAAAGAATGAAGACTATAATGAGGGCAATAAATTTGCATTGGTGGATGATCCTTCGATTAATGGTTATGTAGTTGAAATTGCTAGAGTAAATGAAACTACACATAAAATTAAATTGAGAATTAGTATAAACCTTAACAATTAAGTGTCTCTAGAACTACTCTATTAGAGCTGGTAAATGATGAAGACTCTAACTTAGAAAGACAAATAAAGATAGTTAAAAATATTTTGTATTGGTATATTCTGTGACTAGATAAAATAGATGAAGAATTCTCAAATATTGGTGAAGACTAGCGCCGGATGTACTATCTCATAGTATCCACACATGACTTGCACCTAATAAGCGCATGTGCATATTTTGTCCAAAATGCCCACACTTGATTTACGTCCGAGCTGCACATGAGTTCCATTTATCCAAAATGCACATGCTTGATGTGTGCCTGAGCCGCGCATAAGTGTCGATTATGCACAATGTCTAAGCCTGATGTATACCCAAACCACACATGAGCGCCATTTACCCAGTATGCCCGCGCCTAATATATGGCTGATGTGAGCATGTGTGATAAGGCGTAGACCTCTTACTAAAACTTCTAAGCCAAAAGTGTGCCTATTCAGCGCACGTGCACTGGGGTGTTGCTTTTTAAATGACCGAGTGTTTTTTGAATTAATTTCTAATCTTTTCTATATATATCACTTCCATTCATTAATGGTAGAGGAGAAAAGAGAAAAACAACTGCAATCTTAAAAGCTGTCCTTGATGAATATGAATAGCCACCATTTGAGAAAACCAAACATTCACTCTTATGATAAACTATCAAGGTTTTCTCACTCAATACATTTCTCCATTATATTACATATTAGCTCCAACTTATAAGCCTTCATCAACACATTGGTGGCATAAACACTAAGATCCAATAATCTGCAAAAACTCTACGGTAAGTGAAGTACAATTGACAAGAAAGCAGAAAGTGTCCGATTCCACTATTGAAAGTAAATCCAAGTGTTTCTTAATAGGGGTCTCAAGTCGGGAGTAAGTTAGCTAAAATTTAGTGTGTCTATACTACCAAGGCTATAAGTTAATTTTTTTAATGTATTGCTTTCATTGGCTATAAAAGCTCGGAGAGTTTTATTTGACAACTATTGGTTACTAAGATTTTCCTTTGTCACCAAAATATGTATGTTTTTTTTACTAATTCAGACTTATTTTGGTACTATAATTAACCGTTAATATTTATTTTGATTTACATCTAGTTGTAAATATGCTTTACACATTGTATATTCAATTATATTTGCTTCTGTTAGTTAAAAGGTTTAGAACTATTCAAGATTAAGGACCCCAAACCTTTTTCAATTGGTATCAGAGCTTCACTTCAATTATCGACCTTTAACTAAATGCATACTAGTCATTCCTTATCCGTTCCTCCCTCTTCAATAAGATCAATTATGTTTATTAGAAGGTCAGCATGAGAGCTTTCCTAAAATTAATGGATGAGCAGGAGTGGGGAAGTACTAAATTGGGATGGAAAATGTTGAAGGGTATGACAAACAATGAAACTAGAGTCCTATCATTATGGACTAAAGAGGAACTAAATGCATACAACTGGAATAGCAAGTAGTTACATACTATTTTCATGGTTATTTAACTTAAGGAATTCAAGTGCATCTACATGTGTAAAACCTCTAAACATGCCTAGGAGATACTCAAATAACCCACAAAGGAAAAAAAAAATGGTCAACAACTTAAGAATGAGTACTTGAGATAATAAATACTTATAGAGATCAAAAAATAACAATAATAAGAAAAAAATGAGCTTAAATACACTTACCTTATACTTGAAATCATTAAAAACCTCCTAAACTTCACTTAGATTCTCCTTCTCTAACATTCTCTCTCCTCTCTCTTCCTCTCTTCTCTTTTTTCTCTTCAAAACCAAACAAAAATGACTAAAAATCGGCCAATGGGGCCTTATATAAAAAATTGGCACATGTACGCCTATCAAGCCCACGTCAGACGTTAAGACAAAAACCACATCGCACACGAGCATCGATCAAGTGCACATCAGGCATATGCATTCTTCTACCAACACACACATGCGTCTCTAAGGCACACATTGGGCTTGATTAATCTACTTAAAATATGCACAAGTGCTCCAGAAGCATCCTTTAAGTACATTTTGATTATCGAAAATACGCATGCGCGGGAGTCAGACGCCGGTCAAGAGTCACTCAAATTGATGTTACTTGGTCAAAATATTAAGTTTGACCTAAACCTCATTTGACCTCAATATATTCATTATCTTACCTTAATTAATCACTATTAGAAATAAAATTAAGATCCATACCTAACACCCTCTTTGTCCTCATCCTCCCCGATTATCATGTGTCAACTTTCTTGGATGTTTGACCAGTTAGCAACTACAAATGCACACTTATCTCAACTTTTTATAAATCAAGATAGGCTAGAATCCCATATCCTCAAGGGTCTTCGGCAAATTGACGCCTAACTGGATACCAAGGAGCCATACATGAGGGAGCACATGGACCGACTCTATGATGAGTTGCGTTCATGGTGGGACAATGATCACTCCGACCCTGATTAATGCATTTTTTGGACATTCATAACAAAAAGGAGTAGCATTATGATAAATGTTGCAAGAGTAACAATGCAGGAAAGGGGGGAGAGCTGTCTTTTACCTTTTATGTATATGTATTGTTGGTTTGTACTTCTTATTCTAACTAGTGCACTTGAATAACTTTTTACTATGTTTGCCAGGCAAAATTATTACTGTCTATTTCTACATATATTTTCTATAAATGCACTAACCATTGTTGATTAGGAACAACATGAGATATGTCCTCTCAAGTTGAATGTTCAAGTGTCATTTGTCTTTTCTCTAGTAATAGATTTGTATGTATATGGGTTTTATTTTAGTGGTGTCTGAACTCATAATTCATGTGTTTTTAATTTCTTTTTATATATAAGAGGTTTTGTCACATAATTGTCAAAAGAAAATATTACTAGGAATATTTTGTATTGGTATATTCCTTGATTGAATAAAATAGGTATTTTGAAGTATCAGTGAAGATCAACGCTGAATATAGGCCCAGTATCCATGCAGATGCACTATTTCCTAGTATCCATGCTGACTTGTGCCTAATAAGTCCATGTGCATATTTTGTTAAGAACGCCCATGCCTAATGTGCACTCGAGTCATGTATGAGCGTCATTTATCTACAGCGCCTATGCCTGATATGCCCCCGAACCGTGCATGAATACCATTTACCTAGTATGCTCTTGCCTTATGTGCGCCCATTCAGCGCACCCATGCTAGAGTGCTGCTTTTTAAATGGCCGAGTATTTTTGACTTAATTTCCAACCTACTCTATATATATCTCACTTCCATTTATTAACAATAGAGGATAAAAGCGAAAAACGGCTGTAATCTTAAAAGCTCTCCTTGATAAATGTGAATAGCCACCATTTGAAAAAAACCCAAACATTTACTCTTGTAATAAACTATCAAGGTTTTCTCACTCAACATATTTCTCAATTATATAGCACACTAGCTCCAGCTTATAAGCCTTCCTCGGGCCGTTAGTAGTATGGATATAAGGATCCAATTGTGTACGAAAATTCTTCGCCAAGTGAAGCACAGTTGATAAGAAGGCTAGAAAGTGTCTGATTCCACTGCTAAAAGCAAATCCAATGAATATTTTTCATAAGGATCACAAATCAAGAATAAGCCAACTAATATTTAGTACATCTGTACCACACAGGTTGTAAGTTGACTTTTTTAGTATATTACTTTTATTGGCTGTAGAAGTTTGAAAAATTTTATTTGATAACTATTAGCTATTGAATTTTTCATTTGTCATCAAAATATGTGTTTTTTTATTGTTTAGATTTTTTTTGGTACTACAATTAACTATTAATATTTATTTCGATTTACATCTAGTCGTAAATAAAACTATTCAAGATTAAAGAACCCCAGTCTTTTTCAAAGATGAAATAGACTTTCAAGCCTATAAGATAAGGAAGAACTTTTGTTTGATTATAATGATAAATATTAGTCTTTATTATGAGTATTTTGAAAAACAATATTCAAGTTTGTTTGGAAATTTTATTGCTCTCATGCATTTGTTGTGAGCTACACTAATTAATTGTCATCTTTCATATTGTTAATTGAACAATGAGTTTGATTATTTCAAAACTTTTGGTATTTCTTATTACATTACTTGCTTTAATAATTGGAATTTATCACAACAATGCCCTATATACATTTTATAAATGGGCACTTCACTTCCATCAAGTTTGTGCCTGTGTCTTATGCCTAGGCCTTAGGGACCCTTTGTGCCTTGATATGCCCAGTGCCAACTTCTGATTTGATAAAAGAAATGTTTGAGTTGATGGAAAGCTAGCAGCGGCCAACTTCAGCATCAATCAATTGGTTCTATGGTTTGGTAATTTTATAGTTGTTATGATAAGATGGCAATATGGAACAACAATCTGCTTGCTGCTTGCCAAATCCTTGCCAAAATTATTCTCTATATAAATTATTAAACCTAAATGAGTATAAGAATAAAACTGAGCCGAAAATAAGAAGTGCTTCCGGTGGGGTGGTAAGAAGGGTGGAAAGAAAATCTGCTTTCCATCCTCATCCTCCATTCCCTCACAGAATTTATGCAGCTACTTCAATTCTTCATCTCCTAGCAAAATTTGTTCAAATAATCTACACTAGGTACATCAAAGCACCAAAGGTCTAGATTGTCCTCACAAAACTCACCTTCATTCATAACCCTTATGCCAGCAGTCATCTACTTTCAGAGAATCAAGGCTACTCAGCAAATTTCTAAGCAAGGTGGAGTATGCCAACGAAGCTTATCCTTACATAACTGAATAGTGGGCAAATTGAATCAACTGGGGTCCAAAAGCACACACGGGCACACAAACTCTCTCTCTCTCTCTCTCCCTCTCAGTCTCTCTCTCTATCTATCTCACAGGGAGGATATTAAGGAAAGTATGTCAGCAGAGGCAAGAGAATAATAATTAAAGCATACACTCCCTTTGCAAGGATACTGATAACCAAGAACAACTTCAGGAGATCGATAATAGCGACTCTGCAGCAGCAAAGAAACTTTGTAATGAGATTCTCCTCAGAATTAAAAAGATATTATTCACCACTACGCAATTATGTTAGAAAAATGGACCTGAATGTAAGAATAAACTGTCCTATCTTCCACGCATGCAGATCCAAAGTCAATAATTTTAACTTCTGCTAGCTTCTCACTGTCAATTTCAGGATAGTGCAGCATTTAGGTCAGAAGAACACATACAAGCAACATTTTTTCAGGCTAATCATGGCATAGCTCACCTTGTGCATAAAAGAATGTTTTCTGGCTTCAGATCACAATGAATAATACCGGCATCTTTCATCAGAGCCAGCCCACACAAAATCTGTTGCACCAAGAAATGGAAGGACAGTCCATTTATTAAAAAATAAAAAGAAAAGAAGGAAAATCTTTTACGGTAGGCCATCAAAGTATTTTGGTATAGAACTTGGTCTTATTTAAGCAAGATCTGTAGTACCTGTTTTGAAAACAACTGCACAAGGCTCAAGGATAGTCCTCTGAAATTGTTAATTTTTATCAGCTCATATCTGGAAAAGAAATAGTTGATTTCATCACATATCCAATAAAAAGACATTATACCACTCAAATGTATAAAGACTTAGATTCTTTGTCGGGAACGATGTGGAAGTAAGAGTTGGTGAGCATTGAAACCAGACCAATGGCCAGGTAGCCACCATCACTATAATTTATTATTCACCACGTGCAATTCAGAACTTACAAATTTGTGTCCAGCAATTCAAAGGAAATGCACAGGTGACGCTGAAATACAAAATAATCATAAATACGGACAATGTGATGCTTATCCCCAGGGTCGAACTTCTTATTCAGCTGCAAACAGAAACAAAGGGCACAGGCATTAGGAAGTTCTTCCATTCATATCGCATTGTATGCAGTGGTTCAGCTAAAGAAGATACCGTTGACAAAATTGAAACTTCAACTAGTGCTTGTTGATAATAAGCAGGCTGGTTTTTTATGATTTTAACAGCTACAAAACTGCTGGTTTCTGGCACCCAGCACTTAGCTACTTGCCCGAATGTGCCATGTCCAAGAATATCTTTCACAATGTATCTGTTAAAGACAACAGCAACAAATCTGTTACATGGGAAATGACCCATGCACTGAGGCATTACTATGACAACAAGGGAAATCTTCAATGCATTTTGGAAGTCTAGCCTGACACCAGGACCTACACTCCTTCCCACATTCGTAGTTTCACACATGTGTGAGACAGCCTAAAACTTGTTGTGTAATGTCAAAACTATAGATATGTTTATGAATAACTGTGGAAAATATCTAAAAGAACATCTAGCTGATGCTGATATTTGATTGGTAGGAGAGAAATAGTTATGAGGGTTTAGTGCTTTGAATTGACAGATGACATTAACCCTGAACAGAGCTTCATGCCAGAAAACCTACCATTTAGATGCAGTCAAAAATATAGGTTGCGAAATAAGGATTGGATAGTGTTGATGCTGACATTTGCAGCCACAATTATTCAATCAGGTATGAAGATTAAGGCCCAGCATATGAAGAGCCTGTTTACTGTAGGTATTACATTAAAGCAAATCCAGAGTTGCCATAAATAGCAGCTTTTGACTTCTAATTAGGGCCAAAAGTTGAAGCCAAGATTTAGTCTTCTCAAAAGTGGTGCAAGGAATAAATGAATTTTATGTCATAAAATGAACTTTACTTTGCTACACTACATCAGAAATCGACGCACAATAGAAGTTTCATCCACGCCAAATGGCTCACGATGTTTGCAGCAACAAATAGCACACTCAGGAATTATGCTAATATAAGATTCAATATTTCGGAACTGAAAAAAACAAGATAATGAATACCATATCATATTCTACTTTGGAAAACAGCCCCTACACTTCTCATTGGCTGTCTTTTTGTTGGTATTAGATACTTTGGCTTTTATTTTGAGCAACCTCTTTCAGTTGAACTTGTTTTGCATTTTGCTCTGATGTAGGGCCAGATCCGAATGCCCCAGTATGAAGCATAGAAACTAACAACAGATGTGACAATTCTCAAAAAATTATCACAAAATACGGAATTATTAAATCATTAATTAGTAGACGAATTCAAAATTTTCAATCTAAAATTAAAAAAAAAAAAAGCTACCTTTGGATTAAAAAAATAAGTAAAAAAGGGTTATGGTGCAGCATTACTAATCACCTTTGGACAAAATGCATTGTTATATAGTTTTGGTGCAAAAGCTCTTAAATGTTGCGTGTTTGTGAACTGCGGATAAAATAATAAAGATGTAAGAATGAAAGTGGGTCCTTTTCACATATATATTTTATTTGTTTATTTAAGGATAACTGATTTTGGCTGCCTTTAGCTGCTATTTTATTATTATCTTGAAAATATCCTAAGAATTAGTTTGTTTTATGAGTATTCAATATAATATCTCCAATCTAGGAAAAAAAGAAGTCATTAAATTAATATTATGTAACATAATCAATAAATATGAGGGCAAAGAAAATGGAGAAAAAAATGAAGAAAGAGCTAGGACAGCCAGATAAAAAAATTCCAAGTGGAAATAAGAAAGACAAAGCTTGCTTCCAGGACATAAAATTTGTCCCACTACCTTTCAATTGCTATAGAGTTAAATAATTAATCATGGCCGTCTAATTTTGTTGTTTTTCGTGGACTACATGAAAATCAATGTTGTTAGGTGTCTCACATCATTTCCGGGCCAGACACAAATGTTCATAACTTTTTTATTTACTTTTGGACACGGCTTGCTGAGTCCAACACATGTTGGAGACTATATTGGCTTCCTGGGAGGCATGTCAAAGCCCAACACAAAACCAAAACCAAAATTAAATTCCATTCACCATAGTAAATAAGTACATACACACCCATTTAATTTATAGGTTAAGATGCTTGGAAAAAAAGAAAATCATCAAGTATAAAACTCTTCTGTAATCTACAATAAGAATCAAATCATATCAAAAATCCTATAAATATTTTAAAAATTTATATAAATCCAAAACCATCAAAATTATATTAACCTACAATTAAGTAGGTACATTGGCATCATCCACCTCTTGTATGCCATGGAGAAGCATGCTCAGACATCTACCAATTCTATAGACCTAATGTACGTGAAAATTCAATATACATGAAAATTCAAGTAAATGGCAAGAATGCCCACACCATGGTCAACATGGGCACCACTTACAGCTTCATAAATGGGACTAAAGTGGATCGACTGGGTATGCAATTGGAGCGAGATAACAGCAGCATGAAGGCTGTGAACTCAAAGGCAAAGCCCACCTTGGTGCTGCCAAATTTGTCCAATGCGCCATGGAGAGTGGAAGGAGAAGCTGATTTTCACAGTAGCACCTATAAATGACTTTGATCTAATTTTGGGATGGACATCCATAAGGCAACAATGGAAGTGTCCATGCCTCACTTAAACTCTGATACTCCTCATGAGTGAAAGTCCCATGTCTAGTGAGCGCCTTCAAAAGGACAAAAGAATTTAAGAGAAAGAGTAAGGACGAGATATTGTCTGCACTCCAACATAAAAAAAATTTTGAAGAAATGCAAGCCTACCTTCCCTATAACTTTGCCAGTTAAAGAAGGCGTTGAGGTTAGGTCTCCGCAACCTAAAGTCAGCCTGCTCTATAAGAATTCGAGGAGTCAATGAAAACGGAGTTGCACAAAGTTCTTCCACCCCAAAGAGTTGTGGATCACCGAATCCAAGTAAAACTACAAGTGAAGCCACCTACTTGAGGAGCACACGGGATGGCAACACCAAAACTAGCGAAATTTCGAAAACAATTAGATGGGTTGATCAACTAAGGTTCATCCACCCTTCACAAGCAGAAAGAAGTACTCGTGAAAGGGAAAGGGAGACCAATAGAAGAAACAAGCTGGGAACTTGGTAAAAGAATGAGACTAAAGAGGTGAGAGGTCAAAGTTACACTGAATATCAAGTCAACAAAGACGTCAACAACTTAGTAATCCAAACTAAGCCTTATAAATTATTTCATAATTTTTTTTACATCCTTAAATTTTTTTAGGAATTCAAATGAATTCACTTTAAATTTTAATATTGTAAAAATATTATATAACCAATTGTAAAAATTGGAGACTTTGAATGTATACTAGTGCCATAGGCCAACAAGCCCAAAACCATCTATATAGGAGAATGAATTTAAGAAATTTTCTTCCATATTCAATTGTTGTTTGTATTTATTGATTGCTTACTTGTATTTTCACACTCTCAACTAGCAACTTACTTGCGTTCGATAGACTCGACATAAGTAAATTTTTCATATTTGCACCGGGATCGACCATCACACTTAAGTTTGCTCGGGGTTGACTGGCATCTAGCTTCCAACGGAAATGGACGCGCCACCAGTTTTTTGTCGCTAGAAAATTCATACTGCGACACAAGGGAGATAGCATCAGATTCTAGAATTTGCTCAACTTCTAACTCTTTTTGTATTTGGTATCACCATCAAGTTCAACTAGTTAATCTTAGGCACCAATTTAACAGTATCACCATCAATTTCCACCTCCTTGGGCGTTCATGGAGCAGGTATGCCCCTTATTGTACCAAAAAAACTTTTCCAATTCATTGAACTTTGCCAGTATTTCAAATACTGCAAAATTCTTCAAGTAGGTTTCCTTTGTCTCCCCCTTTGTCATCATTTAAGCTGGGCTGAAAAAGGCCTAGCCCTAGGTCAAGCAGAAAGAAAGCCAGGTTTAAGGTAGGTCATGGTCAAGTGTGTTGAGCTCAAGCCCGAAATCAACAGGTTCTATTTAGGCCTCATGAGGTATTTCTATGTCTATTTCAAGACAAGGGGACAAGGAAAAATAGGAGTTTGCCAACAGGGAATGGAAAGCAATGGTGCAGCGACTAGTTCAGAGAAGGAAAATAAATGGCAGGCAATGGAAGGCGGCTGCTTATGTAGGTGCAGGAGGGCTAGTAGATTGGTTTTATTGATGCTGTGGTTCGCTATTTCAGGTATTGAAGGTTTAAGAAACTCAGTTTTACAGTTGACAAAGAGGAGACTGAATGGAAGGATGCAGCGGCTAATTGGTGGCAAGGTTTAGAAGGTTGAGTTGCCGTGCGTGGGAATGATGCCGGAGCCAGGAGATGAATGGATAGGTACTTACTTAAAGAGAGGTGATACTGAGTTTAAGGTTTATAACTAGGATAGGGGGCATTTGTCCTTTCAATTTGGTTGATGGCCTAGAGAGCTTCTCTGTGGCTTTTTTTCAACATTGCTGGAAGTGGTAAAAGTAGATGTGATGTACATATCTGGAAACTTAGAGTGCTTGGGTTGTTCTGTCCCAACCTGGCCTAAATGGCTTCACAATGGCTTTTTACAACACTGCTGTAAGTGGTAAAAGTTGATGTGAACTTTTTTCAAATTCCATTCTTCAGGCTGGTTTGTTTCCTCTTCAATGCAATTCCGTAACACCAATTTCGAACAAGGTTAGGGCAAAGAATCTATGAGGTTTGTATCCAATCAACTTTAATGGTGCTGTAAACACTGATAATCAGAGTACTTACTGCCCCACTTGAAAGAGATTGTAGAGAATGTCATTTGAGAGGCTCAAAATGCAATTTTCCGGAAAAAAGTGTTCAGATGTTTCATTGATGGCTAGGAGTACCACAGATATGCTGTTGAACAGTTGAAAGAATAGAAAACCAGAGGTCATCTGCAAGTTCAATATGGAAGGCAAGTGATCAGGTGAAATAGAGTTCCTTGCACAGGAAAGGTTTCGGTAGTAAATGGATCTCTTGGATACCGTCATGCATTTCTATGGCCAGATTTCCAATGCTTGAAAATGGAAGCCAAAGAATTCTTTATTCTCCCATCAAGTAGAGGTAGAGGGATAAATCAAGGACAATATTGTCCATCTTCAATCACCATTATTAAAGTGCTGACCCAAATAATCAAAGAAAATTGAGGATTTACTATAGGGAGGGCAATTGGATTAATGGACAGGACATCACCCATGCTTACTTTTTACAGATGACACAATTGTATTTTTCCCTTCTCATGAGAGAGATTTGTTGCATTTTAAACATCTGTGCTTGCTTTTGAGGCTTATTCTAGGTTGAAAGGATAAATGAGAATTAATACGTGTTAGAGACATAAGCATCAAAATGTTCACTTCAATTTTTTGTAGACTGGAGGAACTACCTGTCATCTATTTAAAGCAACCTTTGAAGCCAAGTTCAAGGAAATTCAGATATGGGATCAGGTTGTCACCAGCTTCAAAGGGAGACCGATGACAAGGAAGAAGTAATATCTATATAAACGAATTATGTTGGCTAATCTAACTAAGTATTTTATGACTCTTATTCCCACTCCTTGCTTAGCTGCTGCTAAGATTGAAGGTCATATTATGCAGTGGTTGGGAAGATACATTCAAGTTTCACTTAGTGTTGAGATAATCCCGGATATCCTCTTGGATATCTTGATCTTGGATAACCCCTTGATTATTCAAGATAATATTCTCCCTGATATTGAAGATCTCCTAAATATCTCTTGTTGATTATGGTCTGCATTTGAGAAGATATGTAAGATCATGTCATATCCCTCTTCCCTCTTTCTCGGTTCATTAGGAGATACATGAGAATTCTCAAGATCTTAATTATCCCTTTAGAATACATGTAGAAGCTTTATATAATGTATTGTGTAAATGCAAAATATGAGAGAAATACTTCTTTCACTTAGTTAAACAGAAAAAGTTGAAAGGACTTCTATGCACTTGAGGCATGAAAGATTTCATCTCACTTTAAATAATGCTCTCTAAGGTATTGGACTTTGAGTTTCATGAATAAGAAGGCTAATCTTCTCAAAGGTCATTGCAGCAATGCATGGGGTTGAATGGTTTTCTTTGTCCTCCAAAAAGCGCTAAGGTGCTAGTTTGTCAAAACACATTCAGCAAATGAGAGATGTTAAATCAAATATTTCTTATGGACTGGGTTCAAGGTCTTCATTCTACTTTTGACTGACCATTTTCTGGCATTGCTCCTCCAAAATAAGTTTTCTGCTATCATTTTCCCTAGTGATGAACAAACATGAAACTTAGCCAATAATTCAAGAAAAAGGGGGGGGGGGTGTTTTGTGTTCTTGGCATTGGTGTTCTGTGCCCTCTTTGACTGTTACAAAATAAAAGCTTCCTCTAACAACAAAGAGGGATCGTTCTTTAAAAGATAATATGGGGCAAGGGAGCTGATGGCATTGAACCTAGGCCATCGTCCTGATCAAGTGGGCAGCCCACCAGCAAGACAAATTCAATTCACCAGATACCTGCCACATGAAAATCAGATTGAAGGATAAATGGATATTTACTTCTCTTTTCTGTGGAGCATTTGAAAAGAGAGAAACAAACAGAATCTTGAAGGGCATACACAATACCACATATGCAACTAAGGCTAACTTTTTTGTATGCCGAATGTTTGTGGAGCTTGTGTTCAGGAAAGGTCAGAACTCTATGTCCTTTGGATTTTGTAATGTTTCCTCGTAGAAGCTTAACGTTGTGTAATTTGGATCTTTTTTATGCAACTTTTAGTATGATGCATTTTTGTTTTTGTAAAGGGTGGCAAACCTTGGGTGCTCTCATATGAAATATTTGATCATTACCTACAAAAATTAAATGAAACTTGCATACCCATGGGTTTGGCATAGAAATTAAATGAAATGTCTAACCCTCCCGATACTTGCAGGCATCTGGGGATTGCCCATCAGCCAAATAAAGTGTGTGAAATGAACAAGGAACACAAAACCAAATTTTCCTGTTCTCCCCCGCTTAGGTCAGTAAGGGAAGAAGTGATATTCCGACTTCTTCGTGGGGAATCAACAAAGGCAGCTGCTCCAGGAACTTTAATACTTAGGTAACATCCCAGCGAGAATCCCAAATTGTTATTTAAACACTACAGCTCACACAGGAGAGAAAATGATGTCAGTAGTCATATATGGCTGGCTCTGACGCTGGTGCTAAAAAACAGCTGTTTTTATTGCCACAATTAATTAAATGTCATTTTACTACTCACGTTAATTCTTTGGAAGCTTTAGAAGATACAATATTTGAGTTAAATTTGTAGTGCAAATATCCTTTCAATGTGATGACCTTCAAGGGTCCACCTCCTAGAGAGAGAATATCTTAGAATAAATTAAAAACTGAAAGAGAGCATTCAGTAACCAAATAAAGGAGAGAGTTCTGAAAAACTAACAGAATACAACAGGGGAAAAAATGAGAATGAAAGGCAAATCAAACCTTTGCCGTGTTTCTAAATTGACTAAAGCATAGTTCACAGTGAGAATAAGATCTGAGTTCGCATTGTCATGGCCATCATTGAGAACTCCATTTGCAGGGCTTGTCAAAAACCACTTTGGATTTAATTCTTCTAAATACTTGAATGATGGGTTGCAGATTCGATATGTTTCAACTAAATCCTTGGTCAGTCTTGTAACCAACTGCATAAGAAAATTTGACATGTTAGGATAACACCACCTCTCCAAATAACCACAATGCTAAAAACCTATATACAAGGACCATACATTTAATTAACCGAAGCAGATGCTTCCTTCTTTGTGATACAATCCAACCTGCTAGTACATTTTTAGATCGAATACCACAATGCTTCCTTAATTTCATTTTCTGATTAACTTCATAACACTGCACATGCAACCTGATTTCAGTTTCTATTTCAGGTTATTTCAATGTCACAAAATTATAACAATTCATTCTCATTTCTTAGCTCTATGTGCATAGAGTTCAGGAGGCATGCAATTTTTAAACATCCTACACATAGACTTTGATTAAGAACAAATCATGCAGCTAACCAATATTATTAAGATTCAGGCCAGTATTGCAAAGCCATCTTACATGGACTCGGATTATCGGATACCCAAAGGTATAAACACATCCTTATGTGAAACTAAAGTACTGCCCCAAAGTTTCGTAAGTTTTTGATTTATTCAAAGAATCAAAGTGTCATTATCATACTCATGTCCAAGTGTTGACTGTCCAGCCTTAATGATTTGAGAGAAGTAATTATGACTAAAAATTATAGAAGATTAAATTTCTTTAGGGGAACATGCTTTAGGAGAGAAGCAAACATGGCCAATAATTATAGAAGATTAGAAGAGATTTTCTTTGGGGAAAAATGGGTGATACACATGCTTCCCATTAGGAGAGCAATAAATAAACAGAGAAGTAGAAAGAGAGATAGGAAGTAGTTTAAATAAGGAGACCTATGGTGAGAGTATAGAGGGATAAATTGCTGTCATTTGATTTGGGATGGCTGGCTAATATTAAAATATAATTAGATGGTTCCTTCATCACTTGAAGAGTCGTATGGCGTCTTATGTTTTAGCATCAGCCCTTCGTTCCAAGATCTAATGGGAGGGACTCACTCTCTTCACACTTTCATATTACGGGGCTTCGCCATATGAAGCATGCCCATCATGATATAGGTATATGTATAAGGAAATGTATATATTTGGTGGTATGTCCTGCAAGAAAGAAATAGAAATTTCATGAAAATTGTTCGAGGTATCGAAGGAAAATTGTGTACCTAGTATATTGGGAGCTTGAACAAAGTTACCATCTTACTTCACAATTTTTTATTTCATAGGATGAGAATTTTAGGATCTTCAGAACATTGGCAATTGATGGTTTACTTTGACTTTTGGGGTGGACACCTTCTTGCTATTCTATAGGTTACTTACCCATTCTATTGTATATGGCATACAACCCTCGTGTCGGTTTGAAACTAAGCTTTTTGCTGATAAGCCTACTCGATTATATGTATTCTTCATCATCATTCGACTGTATCATAGGCCATTGCCTTTGCTAGCTCCAAAAATGACAAATTGTGCTTGATAATTTCCTCTGGATTATTGTTCAATTTTTCTTTACAATGAACCCCTTCATCCACACAGATTTCTTTAGAGTTCCACTAAATGCTTTATGGACAAACCACCCTTCTTGGCTAATCACACGTTCCTCTTGCATTATCTCTGACAAAATCAATTTTTTTGAACATGTTGGTAATTAAAAAACCCAAAACTCCTTTCCATACAACATGGCTGGCCTAATAACCATCTTGTAGTATTTACCTTTAAGTTTGAGCAGGAGTCTCCAATCACATGAACATTGAAAAATTCCTTCACTGAATCAACTTCTTTGATTCAATTTGTAATATCTTCATCAATCAACCCCACCTTTCCAAGATATTCCCCTTGGCTTGGATATTTGAAACATTTCTTCTTAGTAGGCTCTTTAATCCTTATGTGACTCAAATCCATGCCATAAGATTAAACAAAGTTCAAAAAAGTCCCCGACATAAATAGAGTGATATGGTTATATAATTACCAAATATTCGTATAAATTAGGAACCAAGTCGGGGCCACCTATATTCAGCAAAAAATCCTCAAATGTAGACTCCAGGGAGGGAGAACTATATGCAGTTTTATAGATTATCTCCACCTATGTAACAATGGAGACCTTATAGTTGGACCAAGACTCTCTCTCAGAAAATGTTCAGCACTAGACACAAGTTGTTCCCCTATATATACCATAAATGTCCGAGAAAATTTTATAGGATAACTAGGTAAAACAAGAAAAAAAACAGCAACAATGAAAATCCAACTTCCAAATTTGCATTGTTAAACCAATTTCATTCCTCTCTATCCAAATAAACCATAAAAATTACCAAAGTGATACATCCATAAATTATGTTTCTTTCTTCTGACCAAAAAAAAAAAATCCCTAGCCAAAGCCTCATCCTTCAAAAATCATGTACCCAAAATTCTTATAATAGAACACTAAATCCAGATGAACACATAAGTTATTGGCTTCAAAAGTTGACACAATCAGAAAATTGATAAGCATGAGTAAACTCTTTCCTTGCTCTTGAGCCATTACCTAGCCACTTGCCATGCCAAAAGAACTTGAGACAGTGCATTCAATCTACAATGTCATATAAAAAGGAAACAAGTATCCATCACCACCCTGAGCAGCCATGCAAAAATAACCTACCCAATCACCCATCATTTTCTAACTACGAACCATCATTATCCACCTACCTTCAACATAGCACTTCAAATCAGTGTTAGCAGCCTTAAAAGTTCCTCAACCCCTGAATCACCCTGTCCAGAAAATCCACATCAGCTTCCTCACCAATAGTCAACTACAACAGACCAAGAAGCAGAAGCTTCAACTCCTGTCTGTCAAGCGAGATATCCACCCAAAAACTAATCATAGTCCTTTCCAACCACATAAGGAAAAGCAGTCTTTTAAAATTGGCGCACTTGGATGGATAAAATTGCAAAAAATCTTTTTGAATGTGCTTTGGGAAAAAAGTCAACTAGTCCCTCGAATGGCATAAAAATCCATCCAAAAGGCATAAACCACAAATAGCTCATGTGCTTTGGGAAAAAAGTCAACTGGTCCCTAGAATGACATAAAAT
The DNA here is from genome assembly GCA_025585075.1 of Nepenthes mirabilis. Taxonomy (NCBI): domain Eukaryota; kingdom Viridiplantae; phylum Streptophyta; class Magnoliopsida; order Caryophyllales; family Nepenthaceae; genus Nepenthes; species Nepenthes mirabilis. The sequence goes on along the minus strand of JAODPA010050581.1, from coordinate 2,927 downwards.
TCCATCCAAGAGGCATAAACCACAAATAGCTCAAATGACCCATCTCCGAAACTTATATTTTTCTGATGAAAAAGGCAACAAGCCTTTTCCCAATAGTAATTTACTTAGCGCTGCAAGATCTGTCAAATTTGTATCAAACCCTGAACTGCACTGGGGAAGTGGTGAAACCCTTTTTGACAAATGGATAGAAAATAGGATTTCCCCATCCATCACAGAGAAGCTAAAACAAAGGGATTTAAGCCTCAACAAAACTGAAAATGGCACTTGAAAAAGAAAGGAAAAAAAAAGTAATAAACACATTAGTAGTCTAGTACCATGAGGTACCCTTAAGTATGTGAAAACCATCTCAGACACCTCCACCCACAACGAAGCTTTTAGCATTGCAAGTCCAAGCTTGAAGTTATGTATCAGCCATTCACCTATGCCATCAACTACAGTTAGTCCAAGCTATATGCCTTTGACTTTTCTGTTCAGACCAGCTTCTTGAATTGCAATACGAAGAATAACATGGAAAGCTGACTTTAGGATTACATATATAAGATTCCAATCACTGCTTAGTAGAAAATTTTGGAGTAAAAAATTGGAATAAAAACTCTTTACACCACATAATCACAGCCCTATTGTGAATTTTTGACAGTTTTTTTGGCATTCTGAAATGCAAAACCTAAATTAGTGCACAATGCATTCAGCATAAGGCATTGGTGTAGAAAATTTAAGTGAATCAATTTAGTTCAAGGAATCATCTAGCCTCTTTCTCAGTAGCATCAGTCTAGCGCTGAGATTTTTAGTAATCAATTAATCTTGCCCTTACAGCATCCCGTCAAACCAGTTGGTGCATCCTTCAAATCTGGTTGTTTCAAATTCGTTTGGATAAATTTAGAGCTCAACAGTGAGATTCCTTAGTATCTTCCAGCAATGAGCTGGATTTGAGCTGCACTTGTCCTCTTCAAGCTTTGAAACTTCCATATGATAAAAAGTCTTCAATAGTTTCCATCATCTACAGCTTCCGGCTCTGTCGAACCATTTCTCCCCATCATGAGAATGAGGGAGGCGCATGTAAGCAAGTTCAGCCAAACATACCCGGACAGCATTCACATACCCAACCCAACCCAACCTGATTCAATCAGTAAACGACCCACTCAAAATACAAGTAGCAGATAACAAAGAGGGAGCAAACCAGAGAAGGATAGAATTATGGCAGTTCTCTTGGAAAAGTAACCAATTAAGGAAAGTATGAACGCAGAAAATAATTCCTGAAGCATCCCAAATAATAGTTGGGATTGAAAGCCTCTGACTTCGTTTGTTTGAAGTGCGTGTTTTATACCAAGACACATAGAAACAGGAATTCTCGAAATGTTCCAAACCCAGAAGGTAATTCAAAACCATTTCGTTTACTTGCTGATATCTACAATGTTTGTCGAATCATATAAACTCTCAAATAAGCACCTCGAATTAAAAAAAAAAAAATCGCTGCAATTGGACGGTCGGAGGTTACTTGCAGAATTGACAGCGAGCAGAGTCGATCTGGCACTTTCCGAATCTTCTCCTATGTTCAAATACGAATACGAATCATAAATGGTAAAGGCAGGAGAGAGATGCAAAGATTACCTTTTTGGAGGAAGGGAAAGCGGCGGGAGACGGCGCGCCACTAGTGGTTGCGCGAAAGGAAGGACGGCTGTATGAAGAAAACGCAGAGTCTGGACGGGACAGAGAGGACGAGGGCTCTGCCGCAGAATCGGCGGCTGCTGAAGAAGTCTCCTTGTCCTCCACCAAAGCCCCTTCCTGATGTCGCCGCCTTCGATCAGCCATCAGCACCCCCTCTCCTCGTCCCACCTACACTCTTCTCCCACCGACTCCGCTGCCGACTTTCTCTCTCTTTCTCTACCAAAAGTCATTTCTACACCACATGCGACACCTCGATCGAATTTCCCCAGAGTCTAGTCGAATGTATAGCGAGTTTTAACTTAATCAACAACAATAGCAGTAATCATATATAGCTATACACCAAGGGGAAAGGGTGTGGCCGGAAGGACCCAGATTTATTGGTCGCTCGCTCCCGGTGACCGAAAATTGGGCGTCGGCGAAATCTGTCTTGACAAGCACCTGTGTCCGTCGTCCTGTTAATCTGATCTTCCACCGTCCCCCTATTCCCCCTGTCCCTGACAGTCACGCGCCCCTCAGTCATCAGTTGCCCATTTCGTCAACTTGTGGGACACTCGTAATTTCAAGGTTTTTGATCGTTTGAATAAAGACAAAAAACGGTAATACCATTTCCAGGTAAGAGCGTGTAAATAAATAAGGTCTCATAGGTTGAAATTCGACCAACCGGGCGAGACAAACGCCCCCAAAATACCAAAAATCCGTCTCTAAGTGTCACAAATGAGTGCCGAGTACGACATTTCTCTGAAGACCAAACGGAAGATTTAATCTATAAACCAACCCATTGAATTTTCAATCCAACGGTAATTTTTTAATAAAATAATTATTTTTTAATAAATAAAATAAGGCATGTATGAGTCAAGTATTATTATTTAGTCATGCTCCTACTATCCAATAAAAATTCTATCATATTATCCAATAAAAATTCAAAATATGCACTATCATTTAGTCATGCTCCTCCTACAAACGATACAAAATCCAACAACAACAATCTGGCCATTGTGGAATCGATGAACATACAATTGACAAATGCTACAAGCTATGTGGCTACTCTCTAGGTTATAAAACTCAACGAAAGCTTTTCCACTGAAAACTCTATTCATCAAATTTCTGTATGTCAAGTCAACAAACCAAATTCTCAATTAAATTCATATGGAAAATGCTGAGTAAATTACTTACGATATATTTAGTTATTGGAATAGAATAAGGTGGGAATATAATAGTTATTTCAGGGAATAGAAAAGGATAGGAATAGAGTTGAAATTGTT